>JAKZAP010000093.1:0-192346 GCA_023053575.1 Branchinecta lynchi | reverse complement strand
TGCACGTGCGTAGCTGGGGGAAGTACTTTAGAAAATCTTAAACTTAAACTTTTTATAATAAATAAGATATCATTGGATAGAGGGCAAAAAGATAGAACGAATGATGTGTTTCTTGTTAAGATGCAATACATTCTTGGATATTTTTTTAAGCGTTAAAGTTGAAAAAAAAATCGATTACATGGAAAACTTTTTTATTTTTGAGTTTTTCATAAAAGTAAATATGCCGTTGGATAGAACTCATTGAGACGTAGTGAATGACGCAACCCTCACTTAAATCGGACTTGAAATCGCGGAGCAGCGATTTTTACAATTTTCACTTGCCGGCGATCCGCCGTTAAAAAAAAAAGTTTATATGGGATTTTTTTTTATCTTAAAGTTTTTCTCAGAAGTCAATACCCCGTTCGATAGATCTTATTGAGACGTAGTGACTGTGCAAAGCTCACTGGAATCGGACTTAAAACGTCGGTTCAGCGACTTTTTCCGTTTGATCGTTTCCGGTAGCCTACCGGCAAAGTAAACAAATTAGAAAATTAATAACTTTTTTATTAATTGGCTTTTAATAGTGAAACTTGGTAAGGTGATCCGGAATAACATGAGCTATCGAATGGTATATCGTTTTCAAGAAACATCCTATTTTTTCTGCCCCTTTACATTTTGCTGCGAAGAGCCTTTTTGCGGGACTTCCCCGTCTGTACATCCAAAAACACAGAAACCGCTAAACTTGGGAAAGTTGTATTTATTATTATTTTATTCTAAAAAGGATATGGTTCGAAAGAGCGCAAAAAGTCGTACAAGTGGACCTAGTTTCATGAAGATAGAATTAAATCTGTGTCCCCGGGGGAGATTTGAAAGTTCATTTTCGTTCGGTAGCTACAATCGGACGCACAGCTACACAAGTGAGCCACGAATGGGGAGATGTGAAAGTCTTTACTCTTTGATTTTTTATGACGGATTATATATGAATCGATAGAGAATCAAAAGCTGTATAAGATGGTATAAGTGCCATTAGAATCCGGATTAAGCTGGAAGAGTAGGTCTGGAACACGCATCCTTTGCGTGAACATCCGTGCGTAGCTGGGGGAAGTACTTAAGAAAATCTTAAACTTAAACTTTTTATAATAAATAAGATATCATTGGATAGAGGGCAAAAAGATAGAACGAATGATGTGTTTCTTGTTAAGATGCAATACATTCTTGGATATTTTTTTAAGCGTTAAAGTTGAAAAAAAAATCGATTACATGGAAAACTTTTTTATTTTTGAGTTTTTTCATAAAAGTAAATATGCCATTGGATAGAACTCATTGAGACGTAGTGAATGACGCAACCCTCACTTAAATCGGACTTGAAATCGCGGAGCAGCGATTTTTACAATTTTCACTTGCCGGCGATCCGCCGTTAAAAAAAAAAGTTTATATGGGATTTTTTTTTATCTTAAAGTTTTTCTCAGAAGTCAATACCCCGTTCGATAGATCTTATTGAGACGTAGTGACTGTGCAAAGCTCACTGGAATCAGACTTAAAACGTCGGTTCAGCGACTTTTTCCGTTTGATCGTTTCCGGTAGCCTACCGGCAAAGTAAACAAATTAGAAAATTAATAACTTTTTTATTACTTGGCTTTTAATAGTGAAACTTGGTAAGGTGATCCGGAATAACATGAGCTATGGAATGGTATATCGTTTTCAAGAAACATCCTATTTTTTCTGCCCCTTTACATTTTGCTGCGAAGAGCCTTTTTGCGGGACTTCCCCGTCTGTACATCCAAAAACACAGAAACCGCTAAACTCGGGAAAGTTGTATTTATTATTATTTTATTCTAAAAAGGATATGGTTCGAAAGAGCGCAAAAAGTCGTACAAGTGGACCTAGTTTCATGAAGATAGAATTAAATCTGTGTCCCCGGGGGGAGATTTGAAAGTTCATTTTCGTTCGGTAGCTACAATCGGACGCACAGCTACACAAGTGAGCCACGAATGGGGAGATGTGAAAGTCTTTATTGTTTGATTTTTTATGACGGATTATATATGAATCGATAGAGAATCAAAAGCTGTATAAGATGGTATAAGTGCCATTAGAATCCGGATTAAGCTGGAAGAGTAGGTCTGGAACACGCATCCTTTGCGTGAACATCCGTGCGTAGCTGGGGGAAGTACTTAAGAAAATCTTAAACTTAAACTTTTTATAATAAATAAGATATCATTGGATAGAGGGCAAAAAGAACCCAAAATCCCATATAGCCTACCGGCAAAGTAAACAAAAGCTGCGTTCGTTGCACTCCGGGCTGTCACTGGTGTTTAGTCACCAGTGTCCAGTTCTTCCCTTAAAACGCGTTCTTTTGGTTCACCGGTGAGTTGATGAAAACCGGCTAACTCCTCGCTGAAGCCGGGCTCACGAGCAGGTTCTGGTTAGTCCGCACTGGTGAGATAAAACCGGACACTGGTTAGTTCAAAAACGGGTTATAAGACTGGTGAGAAGTCACCGGTGGATGCAAAAACGGCTTATAAGAAAAACCGGAGACCACCGGTGAGAACTCCCGTGACAAAGAACGCAGCTAAATTAGAAAATTAATAACTTTTTTATTACTTGGCTTTTAATAGTGAAACTTGGTAAGGTGATCCGGAATAACATGAGCTATCGAATGGTATATCTTTTTCAGGAAAAATCCATTTTTTTCTGCCCCTTACTTTTTGCTGCGCAGAGCCGTTTTGGCGGGACTTCCCCGGTTCTTACATCCAAAAACACAGAAAAGCTAAACTTGGGAAAGTTGTATTTATTATTATTTTATTCTAAAAAGGATATGGAGCGCAAAAACTTGTACAAGTGTACCTAGTTTCATGAAGATAGAATAAAATCTGTGTCCCCGGGGGAGATTTTAAAGTTCGTTTTCGTTCTGTAGCTACAATCGGAAGCACAACTACAGGAGTGAGACACGAATGGGGAGATGTGAAAATCTTTATTCTTTGATTTTTATGGCACTTGAGCATACTCAAGTGCCATTTAGCGATCGTAATTTCTGTCGGTCTGTCTGTCTGTCGTTCTGTCGCTCTGTCGGTCTGTCCAGGTTCTGCTAGTTTGGGCACTTCCACACAAGCTAGGACGATGAAACTTCACAAGCATATCAGGGACCCGACCAGATCAACTTACAAATAATCACTTAAAAAAGTTTATATGGAATTTTTTTTTATCTTAAAGTTTTTCTCAGAAGTCAATACCCCGTTCGATAGATCTTATTGAGACGTAGTGACTGTGCAAAGCTCACTGGAATCGGACTTAAAACGTCGGTTCAGCGACTTTTTCCGTTTGATCGTTTCCGGTAGCCTACCGGCAAAGTAAAAAATTAGAAAATTAATAACTTTTTTATTACTTGGCTTTTAATAGTGAAACTTGGTAAGGTTATCCGGAATAACATGAGCTATGGAATGGTATATCGTTTTCAAGAAACATCCTATTTTTTCTGCCCCTTTATTTTTTGCTGCGAAGAGCCTTTTTGCGGGACTTCCCCGTCTGTACATCCAAAAACACAGAAACCGCTAAACTTGGGAAAGTTGTATTTATTATTATTTTATTCTAAAAAGGATATGGTTCGAAAGAGCGCAAAAAGTCGTACAAGTGGACCTAGTTTCATGAAGATAGAATTAAATCTGTGTCCCCGGGGGAGATTTGAAAGTTCATTTTCGTTCGGTAGCTACAATCGGACGCACAGCTACACAAGTGAGCCACGAATGGGGAGATGTGAAAGTCTTTACTCTTTGATTTTTTATGACGGATTATATATGAATCGATAGAGAATCAAAAGCTGTATAAGATGGTATAAGTGCCATTAGAATCCGGATTAAGCTGGAAGAGTAGGTCTGGAACACGCATCCTTTGCGTGAACATCCGTGCGTAGCTGGGGGAAGTACTTAAGAAAATCTTAAACTTAAACTTTTTATAATACATAAGATATCATTGGATAGAGGGCAAAAAGATAGAACGAATGATGTGTTTCTTGTTAAGATGCAATACATTCTTGGATATTTTTTTAAGCGTTAAAGTTGAAAAAAAAATCGATTACATGGAAAACTTTTTTATTTTTGAGTTTTTTATAAAAGTAAATATGCCATTGGATAGAACTCATTGAGACGTAGTGAATGACACAACCCTCACTTAAATCGGACTTGAAATCGCGGAGCAGCGATTTTTACAATTTTCACTTGCCGGCGATCCGCCGTGAAAAAAACAGTTTACATGGGATTTTTTTTTTATCTTAAAGTTTTTCTCAGAAGTCAATACCCCGTTCGATAGATCTGCTTGAGATGTAGTGACTGTGCAAATCTCTTCTGGAATCGGACTTAAAACCTCGGTTCAGCGACTTTTTCCATTTGATCGTTTCCGGTACCAGCTCAGTCCAAGCTAGCTTGCGGGAAAAACCTTTTTTGCAAAAAAAAAGGCGGAAGAGAATCTTTCAAAGATCAGTTGGTGCGCAAAGACCAGCATATTAGTCCCTCACATTTTCAATTTAATTGGGAAATAAATGTTGAATCTATTGCTAAATCTGGCGTATAACTCTAAGGAACATTCTCAGTCCAAGCTAGCTTGCGGGAAAAACCTTTATTTTTGCAAAAAAAAATCGGAAAGAATCTTTCAAAGACCAGTCGGTGTGCAAAGACCAGCATAATAGTCCCTCAAATTTTCAATTTAATTGGGAAATAAACGTTGAATCTATTGCTAAATCTGGCGTATAACTCTAAGGAACATTCTCAGTCCAAGCTAGCTTGCGGGAAAAACCTTTATTTTGCAAAAAAAAAGGCGGAAGAGAATCTTTCAAAGATCAGTTGGTGCGCAAAGACCAGCATATTAGTCCCTCAAATTTTCAATTTAATTGGGAAATAAATGTTGAATCTATTGCTAAATCTGGCGTATAATTCTAAGGAACATACTGCAGAAGTCCAAGCTAGCTTGCGAGAAAAACCTTTATTTTGCAAAAAGAAAAGTCGGAAGAGAATCTTTCAAAGACCAGTCGGTGTGCAAAGACCAGCATAATAGTCCCTCAAATTTTCAATTTAATTGGGAAATAAACGTTGAATCTATTACTAAATCTGACGTATAACTCTAAGGAACATTCTCAGTCCAAGCTAGCTTGCGGGAAAAACCTTTATTTTGCAAAAAAAAAGACGGAAGAGAATCTTTCAAAGATCAGTCGGTGCGCAAAGACCAGCATATTAGTCCCTCAAATTTTCAATTTAATTGGGAATAAATGTTGAATCTATTGCTAAATACGACGCATAATTCTAAGGAATATTCTGCATAAGTTCAAGCTAGCGTGCGGGAAAAAACTTTTTTTTAAACTAGGAAGAGAGTCTCTCAAGAACCAGTCGGTGCGCAAAGACAAGCCTCTTACTCCCTCAGATTGTCAATTTAATTGGTCAATAAACTTCGAATCTATTGCTAAATCCGACGCATAATTCTAAGGAACATTCTGTATGAGTCCCAGCTAGCGTGCGGGAAAAACCTTTAAATGCAAAAAAAAAGTCAGAAGAGAATCACTTAACTCATATTTGAGGGAGTATTATGCTGGTCTTTGCGCATCGACTGGTTCTTAAAAGATTCACTTCCGACCTTTAATTACGAAAATATAAGATTTTACCGGAAGGCTAGCGGATTTGTCAATAAATTCAAACTTTTTAGGCCAATTATATTGAAACATCGAGGGATAATTATACAAACCCAAGCGCATCGACTGGTACCTTAAAGTTTCACTTACGACTTTTCTTGCAAAATAAATGTTTTTTCCCGCACGCTAGCTGTGGCTTATACAGAATGTACCTTCGAGTTATGCGTCAGATTTAGCAATAACTTTAAAGTTTATTGACCAATTAAATTGAAAATTTGAGGGAGTATTATGCTGGTCTGTGCGCACAAACTGGTTTTCAAAAGATTCACTTCTGACTATTAGGTAGGAAGATATAAAGGAAATCTAGACAAAATGCTTAAAATGTGAAAGGGTTCTTCAATTTATCTTTAAATAAACCTTTAAATGCAAAAAAAAAGTCAGAAGAGAATCACTTAACTCATATTTGAGGGAGTATTATGCTGGTCTTTGCGCATCGACTGGTTCTTAAAAGATTCACTTCCGACCTTTAATTACGAAAGTATAAGATTTTACCGGAAGGCTAGCGGATTTGTCAATAAATTCAAACTTTTCAGGCCAATTATATTGAAACATCGAGGGATTATTTTACAGACCCAAGCGCATCGACTGGTACCTTAAAGTTTCACTTACGACTTTTCTTGCAAAATAAATGGTTTTTCCCGCACGCTAGCTGTGGCTTATACAGAATGTACCTTCGAGTTATGCGTCAGATTTAGCAATAACTTTAAAGTTTATTGACCAATTAAATTGAAAATTTGAGGAGTATTATGCTGGTCTCTGCGCACAAACTGGTTCTTAAAAGATTCACTTCTGACTATTAGGTAGGAAGATATAAAGGAAATCTAGACAAATTACTTAAAATGTGAAAGGGTTCTTCAATTTATCTTTGGTTTATAAAATCTGCAATAGTGGCACTCTTATTTATTTATGCATTCTATTACATTGCCCGAAGTACCGAATTATTCCTGGTACAGACGGTTCCTACATGCCTACTCTGGATTCAGTCTATGAACCTATATAGATGTCATTTTCTAATTAGAAAATGCTCGATCCATTTTCTTGAGACCTCCCCCGGCATAGATACTCATAAGAAATACTGCTTACCTTCGAAACAAGTAAAACCAAACTAACAAATATATAGGAAACCAATAAATCACAACGAACCTTCTTGAACCAAAGTCACTAGTCAATTGAAACCTTTACATAAACGAAGAATAACTTTAAAACCACTTTCACCTTGGCTCTGATTGGTCTGAATGCTGATTAGCTGACCTGACTTGACTAGCCTCTGCATGTATTTCCTGAGGTTGGTCAGATATGTATCTAAAGTTCAATCAGATAAGCTAAATTACTTCCTTTTCGGGGTTGGCACTTGCCGGAGATCCGCCGTAAAGAAAAAGCTTACAAGGGAATTTTTGTATTTTAAAGTTTACTTACATGGGAATCTTTTTCAATACCCGTTCGATAGATCTTATTGAGACGTAGTGACTGTGGAAAGCTCACTGGAATCGGACTAAAACCTCGGTTCAGCGACTTTTTCCATTTAATCGTTTCCGGTACCGGGAAAGTTAAAAAATTAATAACTTTTTTTATTAATTGGGTTTTAATAGTGAAACTTGGTAAGGTGATCCGGAATAACATGAGCTATAGAATGGTATATCTTTTTCAGGAAAAATCCATTTTTTTCTGCCCCTTACTTTTTGCTGCGCAGAGCCGTTTTGCGGGACTTCCCCGTCTGTACATCCAAAAATACAGAAACCGCTAAACTTGGGAAAGTTGTGTTTATTATTATTTTATTCTAAAAAGGATATGGAGCGCAAAAACTTGTACAAGTGTACCTAGTTTCATGAAGATAGAATAAAATCTGTGTCCCCGGGGGAGATTTTAAAGTTCGTTTTCGTTCTGTAGCTACAATCGGAAGCACAACTACAGGAGTGAGACACGAATGGGGAGATGTGAAAATCTTTATTCTTTGATTTTTATGGCACTTGAGCATACTCAAGTGCCATTTAGCGATCGTAATTTCTGTCGGTCTGTCTGTCTGTCGTTCTGTCGCTCTGTCGGTCTGTCCAGGTTTTGCTAGTTTGGGCACTTCCACACAAGCTAGGACGATGAAACTTCACAGGCATATCAGGGACCCGACCAGATCAACTTACAAATAATCACTTCCCCAATCCAACTTTCCCCGGAACCGGAAGTCCGGAAACTATAAAGTAAAACGAACATAAGTTTTTGTATTTTTAAAAGGTTTCCCCCCTATTTCACCGACAGCAAGTGGTTCAACATTAAAAACCTAAGAACTTTCTAAAAAATAGCTTTCTATTATTAAAACTCGGTAGGATAGTCAGCACTAGCATTGCCTACAGAACGGTGTATAATTCACTTCGAAATTCTAACTGGAACATCAGTTTTTGTATTTTTAAAAGGTTTCCCCAATATTTCACCGACAGCAAGCGGTTCAATATTAAAAACCTAAGAACTTTCTCAAAAATAGCTTTCTATTCTTAAAACTTGGTAGGATAGTCAGAACAAGCATTGCCTACGGAACGATATATAATTTACTTCGAAACTCTAACTGGAACATAAGTTTTTGTTTTTTTAAAAGATTTTCCCCCTCTTTTCACTGACAGAAAGCGGTTCAGTATTAAAAACCTAAGAACTTTCTCAAAAATAGCTTTCTATTATTAAAACTCGGTAGGATAGTCAGCACAAGCATTGCCTACAGAACGGTGTATAATTCACTTCGAAATTCTAACTGGAACATCCGTTTTTGTATTTATAAAGGTTTCCCCAATATTTCACCGACAGCAAGCGGTTCAATATTAAAAACCTAAGAACTTTCTCAAAAATAGCTTCCTATTCTTAAAACTTGGTAGGATAGTCAGGACAAGCATTGCCTACGGAACAATATATAATTCACTTCGAAATTCTAACTTGAACATAAGTTTTTGTATTTTTAAAAGGTTTTCCCCCTCTTTTCACCGACAGAAAGCGGTTCAGTCTTAAAAACCTAAGAACTTTCTCAAAAATAGCTTTCTATTATTAAAACTCGGTAAGATAGTCAGCACAAGCATTGCCTACAGAACGGTGTATAATTCAACATAAGTTTTTGCATTTATAAAAGGTTTTCCCCCTCTTTTCACCGACAGAAAGCGGTTCAGTGTTAAAAACCTAAGAACTTTCTCAAAAATAGCTTTCTATTCTTTAAACTCGGTAAGATAGTCAGAACAAGCATTGCCTACAGAACGGTGTATCATTCGATTAGAAATTCTAACTGGAACACAAGTTTTTCTTTTTTTTAAAGGATTCCCACTTGATTTCACTAAAAGCAAGCAAGCAAACTTTTTTATTTTTGAGTTTTTCATAAGAGTAAATATGCCGTTGGATAGAACTCATTGAGACGTAGTGAATGACGCAACCCTCACTTAAATCGGACTTGAAATCGCGGAGCAGCGATTTTTACAATTTTCACTTGCCGGCGATCCGCCGTGAAAAAAAAAAGTTTACATGGGATTTTTTTTTATCTTAAAGTTTTTCTCAGAAGTCAATACCCCGTTCGATAGATCTTATTGAGACGTAGTGACTGTGCAAAGCTCACTGGAATCGGAATTAAAACGTCGGTTCAGCGACTTTTTCCGTTTGATCGTTTCCGGTACCGGCAAAGTAAACAAATTAGAAAATTAATAACTTTTTTATTACTTGGCTTTTAATAGTGAAACTTGGTAAGGTGATCCGGAATAACATGATAATAACATGGAATAACATCGAATGGTATATCGTTTTCAAGAAACATCCTATTTTTTCTGCCCCTTTACTTTTTGCTGCGAAGAGCCTTTTTGCGGGACTTCCCCGTCTGTACATCCAAAAACACAGAAACCGCTAAACTCGGGAAAGTTGTATTTATTATTATTTTATTCTAAAAAGGATATGGTTCGAAAGAGCGCAAAAAGTCGTACAAGTGGACCTAGTTTCATGAAGATAGAATTAAATCTGTGTCCCCGGGGGAGATTTGAAAGTTCATTTTCGTTCGGTAGCTACAATCGGACGCACAGCTACACAAGTGAGCCACGAATGGGGAGATGTGAAAGTCTTTACTCTTTGATTTTTTATGACGGATTATATATGAATCGATAGAGAATCAAAAGCTGTATAAGATGGTATAAGTGCCATTAGAATCCGGATTAAGCTGGAAGAGTAGGTCTGGAACACGCATCCTTTGCGTGAACATCCGTGCGTAGCTGGGGGAAGTACTTAAGAAAATCTTAAACTTAAACTTTTTATAATACATAAGATATCATTGGATAGAGGGCAAAAAGATAGAACGAATGATGTGTTTCTTGTTAAGATGCAATACATTCTTGGATATTTTTTTAAGCGTTAAAGTTGAAAAAAAAATCGATTACATGGAAAACTTTTTATTTTTGAGTTTTTCATAAAAGTAAATATGCCGTTGGATAGAACTCATTGAGACGTAGTGAATGACGCAACCCTCACTTAAATCGGACTTGAAATCGCGGAGCAGCGATTTTTACAATTTTCACTTGCCGGCGATCCGCCGTTAAAAAAAAAAGTTTATATGGGATTTTTTTTTATCTTAAAGTTTTTCTCAGAAGTCAATACCCCGTTCGATAGATCTTATTGAGACGTAGTGACTGTGCAAAGCTCACTGGAATCGGACTTAAAACGTCGGTTCAGCGACTTTTTCCGTTTGATCGTTTCCGGTAGCCTACCGGCAAAGTAAACAAATTAGAAAATTAATAACTTTTTTATTAATTGGCTTTTAATAGTGAAACTTGGTAAGGTGATCCGGAATAACATGAGCTATCGAATGGTATATCGTTTTCAAGAAACATCCTATTTTTTCTGCCCCTTTACATTTTGCTGCGAAGAGCCTTTTTGCGGGACTTCCCCGTCTGTACATCCA
The DNA here is from genome assembly GCA_023053575.1 of Branchinecta lynchi. NCBI lineage: Eukaryota > Metazoa > Arthropoda > Branchiopoda > Anostraca > Branchinectidae > Branchinecta > Branchinecta lynchi. Next base: position 181,793 of record JAKZAP010000093.1, on the reverse strand, counting down.
AAAACACAGAAACCGCTAAACTTGGGAAAGTTGTATTTATTATTATTTTATTCTAAAAAGGATATGGTTCGAAAGAGCGCAAAAAGTCGTACAAGTGGACCTAGTTTCATGAAGATAGAATTAAATCTGTGTCCCCGGGGGAGATTTGAAAGTTCATTTTCGTTCGGTAGCTACAATCGGACGCACAGCTACACAAGTGAGCCACGAATGGGGAGATGTGAAAGTCTTTATTGTTTGATTTTTTATGACGGATTATATATGAATCGATAGAGAATCAAAAGCTGTATAAGATGGTATAAGTGCCATTAGAATCCGGATTAAGCTGGAAGAGTAGGTCTGGAACACGCATCCTTTGCGTGAACATCCGTGCGTAGCTGGGGGAAGTACTTTAGAAAATCTTAAACTTAAACTTTTTATAATAAATAAGATATCATTGGATAGAGGGCAAAAAGATAGAACGAATGATGTGTTTCTTGTTAAGATGCAATACATTCTTGGATATTTTTTTAAGCGTTAAAGTTGAAAAAAAAATCGATTACATGGAAAACTTTTTTATTTTTGAGTTTTTCATAAAAGTAAATATGCCGTTGGATAGAACTCATTGAGACGTAGTGAATGACGCAACCCTCACTTAAATCGGACTTGAAATCGCGGAGCAGCGATTTTTACAATTTTCACTTGCCGGCGATCCGCCGTTAAAAAAAAAAGTTTATATGGGATTTTTTTTATCTTAAAGTTTTTCTCAGAAGTCAATACCCCGTTCGATAGATCTTATTGAGACGTAGTGACTGTGCAAAGCTCACTGGAATCGGACTTAAAACGTCGGTTCAGCGACTTTTTCCGTTTGATCGTTTCCGGTAGCCTACCGGCAAAGTAAACAAATTAGAAAATTAATAACTTTTTTATTAATTGGCTTTTAATAGTGAAACTTGGTAAGGTGATCCGGAATAACATGAGCTATCGAATGGTATATCGTTTTCAAGAAACATCCTATTTTTTCTGCCCCTTTACATTTTGCTGCGAAGAGCCTTTTTGCGGGACTTCCCCGTCTGTACATCCAAAAACACAGAAACCGCTAAACTTGGGAAAGTTGTATTTATTATTATTTTATTCTAAAAAGGATATGGTTCGAAAGAGCGCAAAAAGTCGTACAAGTGGACCTAGTTTCATGAAGATAGAATTAAATCTGTGTCCCCGGGGGAGATTTGAAAGTTCATTTTCGTTCGGTAGCTACAATCGGACGCACAGCTACACAAGTGAGCCACGAATGGGGAGATGTGAAAGTCTTTACTCTTTGATTTTTTATGACGGATTATATATGAATCGATAGAGAATCAAAAGCTGTATAAGATGGTATAAGTGCCATTAGAATCCGGATTAAGCTGGAAGAGTAGGTCTGGAACACGCATCCTTTGCGTGAACATCCGTGCGTAGCTGGGGGAAGTACTTAAGAAAATCTTAAACTTAAACTTTTTATAATAAATAAGATATCATTGGATAGAGGGCAAAAAGATAGAACGAATGATGTGTTTCTTGTTAAGATGCAATACATTCTTGGATATTTTTTTAAGCGTTAAAGTTGAAAAAAAATCGATTACATGGAAAACTTTTTTATTTTTGAGTTTTTCATAAAAGTAAATATGCCATTGGATAGAACTCATTGAGACGTAGTGAATGACGCAACCCTCACTTAAATCGGACTTGAAATCGCGGAGCAGCGATTTTTACAATTTTCACTTGCCGGCGATCCGCCGTTAAAAAAAAAAGTTTATATGGGATTTTTTTTTATCTTAAAGTTTTTCTCAGAAGTCAATACCCCGTTCGATAGATCTTATTGAGACGTAGTGACTGTGCAAAGCTCACTGGAATCAGACTTAAAACGTCGGTTCAGCGACTTTTTCCGTTTGATCGTTTCCGGTAGCCTACCGGCAAAGTAAACAAATTAGAAAATTAATAACTTTTTTATTACTTGGCTTTTAATAGTGAAACTTGGTAAGGTGATCCGGAATAACATGAGCTATGGAATGGTATATCGTTTTCAAGAAACATCCTATTTTTTCTGCCCCTTTACATTTTGCTGCGAAGAGCCTTTTTGCGGGACTTCCCCGTCTGTACATCCAAAAACACAGAAACCGCTAAACTCGGGAAAGTTGTATTTATTATTATTTTATTCTAAAAAGGATATGGTTCGAAAGAGCGCAAAAAGTCGTACAAGTGGACCTAGTTTCATGAAGATAGAATTAAATCTGTGTCCCCGGGGGAGATTTGAAAGTTCATTTTCGTTCGGTAGCTACAATCGGACGCACAGCTACACAAGTGAGCCACGAATGGGGAGATGTGAAAGTCTTTATTGTTTGATTTTTTATGACGGATTATATATGAATCGATAGAGAATCAAAAGCTGTATAAGATGGTATAAGTGCCATTAGAATCCGGATTAAGCTGGAAGAGTAGGTCTGGAACACGCATCCTTTGCGTGAACATCCGTGCGTAGCTGGGGGAAGTACTTAAGAAAATCTTAAACTTAAACTTTTTATAATAAATAAGATATCATTGGATAGAGGGCAAAAAGATAGAACGAATGATGTGTTTCTTGTTAAGATGCAATACATTCTTGGATATTTTTTTAAGCGTTAAAGTTGAAAAAAAAATCGATTACATGGAAAACTTTTTTATTTTTGAGTTTTTCATAAAAGTAAATATGCCATTGGATAGAACTCATTGAGACGTAGTGAATGACGCAACCCTCACTTAAATCGGACTTGAAATCGCGGAGCAGCGATTTTTACAATTTTCACTTGCCGGCGCCGCCGTGAAAAAAACAGTTTACATGGGATTATTTTTTATCTTAAGGTTTTGCTCAGAAGTCAATACCCCGTTCGATAGATCTGCTTGAGATGTAGTGACTGTGCAAAGCTCACTGGAATCGGACTTAAAACGTCGGTTCAGCGACTTTTTCCGTTTGATCGTTTCCGGTAGCCTACCGGCAAAGTAAACAAATTAGAAAATTAATAACTTTTTTATTAATTGGCTTTTAATAGTGAAACTTGGTAAGGTGATCCGGAATAACATGAGCTATCGAATGGTATATCGTTTTCAAGAAACATCCTATTTTTTCTGCCCCTTTACATTTTGCTGCGAAGAGCCTTTTTGCGGGACTTCCCCGTCTGTACATCCAAAAACACAGAAACCGCTAAACTTGGGAAAGTTGTATTTATTATTATTTTATTCTAAAAAGGATATGGTTCGAAAGAGCGCAAAAAGTCGTACAAGTGGACCTAGTTTCATGAAGATAGAATTAAATCTGTGTCCCCGGGGGAGATTTGAAAGTTCATTTTCGTTCGGTAGCTACAATCGGACGCACAGCTACACAAGTGAGCCACGAATGGGGAGATGTGAAAGTCTTTACTCTTTGATTTTTTATGACGGATTATATATGAATCGATAGAGAATCAAAAGCTGTATAAGATGGTATAAGTGCCATTAGAATCCGGATTAAGCTGGAAGAGTAGGTCTGGAACACGCATCCTTTGCGTGAACATCCGTGCGTAGCTGGGGGAAGTACTTAAGAAAATCTTAAACTTAAACTTTTTATAATACATAAGATATCATTGGATAGAGGGCAAAAAGATAGAACGAATGATGTGTTTCTTGTTAAGATGCAATACATTCTTGGATATTTTTTTAAGCGTTAAAGTTGAAAAAAAAATCGATTACATGGAAAACTTTTTTATTTTTGAGTTTTTCATAAAAGTAAATATGCCATTGGATAGAACTCATTGAGACGTAGTGAATGACGCAACCCTCACTTAAATCGGACTTGAAATCGCGGAGCAGCGATTTTTACAATTTTCACTTGCCGGCGCCGCCGTGAAAAAAACAGTTTACATGGGATTATTTTTTATCTTAAGGTTTTGCTCAGAAGTCAATACCCCGTTCGATAGATCTGCTTGAGATGTAGTGACTGTGCAAAGCTCACTGGAATCGGACTTAAAACCTCGGTTCAGCGACTTTTTCCATTTGATCGTTTCCGGTACCGGCAAAGTAAACAAATTAGAAAATTAATAACTTTTTTATTAATTGGCTTTTAATAGTGAAACTTGGTAAGGTGATCCGGAATAACATGAGCTATCGAATGGTGTATCGTTTTCAAGAAACATCCTATTTTTTCTGCCCCTTTACTTTTTGCTGCGAAGAGCCTTTTTGCGGGACTTCCCCGTCTGTACATCCAAAAACACAGAAACCGCTAAACTTGGGAAAGTTTTATTTATTATTATTTTATTCTAAAAAGGATATGGTTCGAAAGAGCGCAAAAAGTCGTACAAGTGGACCTAGTTTCATGAAGATAGAATTAAATCTGTGGCCCCGGGGGAGATTTGAAAGTTCATTTTCGTTCGGTAGCTACAATCGGACGCACAGCTACACAAGTGAGCCACGAATGGGGAGATGTGAAAGTCTTTATTGTTTGATTTTTTATGACGGATTATATATGAATCGATAGAGAATCAAAAGCTGTATAAGATGGTATAATTGCCATTAGAATCCGGATTAAGCTGGAAGAGTAGGTCTGGAACAAGCATCCTTTGCGTGAACATCCGTGCGTCGCTGGGGGAAGTACTTAAGAAAATCTTAAACTTAAACTTTTTATAATAAATAAGATATCATTGGATAGAGCGCTGGATATAATCATATTCCGGATCCGATCATAGTGGGGGGAGTGGAGGGATGGGAAATCCGAAAACTATTAACATGCATAACTTTGGAAAGGGTAATCAGACACGCGTGAAACTTGACCTTTGTGTTGCCAGTCCAGTTTTCTACCACTGAGCCAAGCTATGATGTATACAAAGCGAATGCGAGAATAGATACGGTTTAAAGATGGTCAGTCCAAGTCAAATAAATCTAGTGAAACGCTTGGCAGAAATATCAGGGAACCGACCAGATTAACTTGGATATAATCATATTCCGGATACGATCATAGTGGGGGAGGGGTGGAGGGATGAGAAATCCGGAAACGATGGTCTGTCGGTCTGTCCCGGTTTTGCTAGTTTGGGCACTTCCACATAAGCTAGGACGATGAAACTTGGCAGGCGTATAAGGGACCGTATAAGGGACCATAGTGGGGGGTGGGGGGTGGAATAACAAGAAATCCGGAAACTAGTAACATTCATAACTTTAGAACGGGTAATTGGAATTGTGTGAAACTTGACATATGTCAAAAACAATTGCCGATAACAGGGGGGGGGGGGGCTGGAGGGGGGCACCCAAAACCTCGTGAAACGCTTCCACATAAGCTAGAACGATAAAACTTGGCAGGCGTGTTGGGAAACCGACCAGATTAACTTGGAAATAATCACTTCCCCGATCCGGCCATCTTGGGGGCAGTGGAGGGATGGGAAATCCGGAAAGTAGTAGCATGCCTAACTTTTGAACGGGTAATCAGATATGCCTGAAACTTGACATATGTCAAGAACAAGTGCTTCAGAAGCTCAACTTTAAATCCGGACCAGATCCGATAACTGGGGGGGGGGGGCTGGAAGGGGCACCGGAAATCTCATGAAACGCTTCCACATAAGCTAGGACAATGAAAGTTGGCATGCATATCAGGAAACCGACCAGAAGAACTTGGTAATGATCACTTCCCCGATCCGGCCATCTTGGGGGCAGTGGAGGGATGGAATGTCAGTATTTTCCGGATTCACAAACTTCCCCCACCCCCACGATGATCGGATAGGGCAAGTGACTATTTTCAAGTTAGTTTGGTGCCTGCCAAGTTTCATCGTCCTAGCGTATCTGGAAGTACCCTAACTCGCAAACACCGGACTAACCGACCGACCGACGGAAATGTGATCGGTATATGGCACTTGGCTGGAAGGCAAGTGCCATAAGAAAGTCGGAAGAGAATCTCTCAAAAATCCGACGCATAATTCTAAGGAAAATTCTGTATGAGTCCCAGCTAGCGTGCGGGAAAAACCTTTATTTTGCAAAAGAAAAAGTCAGAAGAGAATCACTTAAAGACCAGTTGGTGCGCAAGTGAACTCGCAAACACCGGACTAACCGACCGACCGACGGAAATGTGATCGGTATATGGCACTTGGCTGGAAGGCAAGTGCCATAAAAAAGTCGGAAGAGAATCTCTCAAAAATCCGACGCATAATTCTAAGGAAAATTCTGTATGCGTCCCAGCTAGCGTGCGGGAAAAACCTTTATTTTGCAAAAGAAAAAGTCAGAAGAGAATCACTTAAAGACCAGTTGGTGCGCAAAGACCAGCATAATACTCCCTCAAATTTTCAATTTAATTGGGAAATAAACGTTGAATCTATTGCTAAATCTGGCGTATAACTCTAAGGAACATTCTCAGTCCAAGCTAGCTTGCGGGAAAAACCTTTATTTTGCAAAAAAAAAGGCGGAAGAGAATCTTTCAAAGATCAGTTGGTGCGCAAAGACCAGCATATTAGTCCCTCAAATTTTCAATTTAATTGGGAAATAAATGTTGAATCTATTGCTAAATCTGGTGTATAATTCTAAGGAACATACTGCATAAGTTCAAGCTAGCGTGCGGGAAAAAACTTTTTTTTAAACTAGGAAGAGAGTCTCTCAAGAACCATTCGGTGCGCAAAAACAAGCCTCTTACTCCCTCAGATTGTCAATTTAATTGGTCAATAAACTTCGATTCTATTGCTAAATCCGACGCATAATTCTAAGGAACATTCTGTATGAGTCAGAGCTAGCGTGCGGGAAAAACCTTTAAATGCAAAAAAAAAGTCAGAAGAGAATCACTTAACTCATATTTGAGGGAGTATTATGCTGGTCTTTGCGCATCGACTGGTTCTTAAAAGATTCACTTCCGACCTTTAATTACGAAAATATAAGATTTTACCGGAAGGCTAGCGGATTTGTCAATAAATTCAAACTTTTTAGGCCAATTATATTGAAACATCGAGGGATTATTTTACAGACCCAAGCGCATCGACTGGTACCTTAAAGTTTCACTTACGACTTTTCTTGCAAAATAAATTGTTTTTCCCGCACGCTAGCTGTGGCTTATACAGAATGTACCTTCGAGTTATGCGTCAGATTTTATTTTATTATCTTATTGAGACGTAGTGACTGTGCAAAGCTCACTGGAATCGGACTAAAAACCTCGGTTCAGCGACTTTTTCCATTTAATCGTTTCCAGTACCGGGAAAGTTAAAAAATTAATAACTTTTTTTATTAATTGGGTTTTAATAGTGAAACTTGGTAAGGTGATCCGGAATAACATGAGCTATCGAATGGTATATCTTTTTCAGGAAAAATCCATTTTTTTCTGTCCCTTACTTTTTGCTGCGCAGAGCCGTTTTGCGGGACTTCCCCGTTGTACATCCAAAAACACAGAAAAGCTAAACTTGGGAAAGTTGTATTTATTATTATTTTATTCTAAAAAGGATATGGAGCGCAAAAACTTGTACAAGTGTACCTAGTTTCATGAAGATAGAATAAAATCTGTGTCCCCGGGGGAGATTTTAAAGTTCGTTTTCGTTCTGTAGCTACAATCGGAAGCACAACTACAGGAGTGAGACACGAATGGGGAGATGTGAAAATCTTTATTCTTTGATTTTTATGGCACTTGAGCATACTCAAGTGCCATATAGCGATCGTAATTTCTGTCGGTCTGTCTGTCTGTCGTTCTGTCGGTTTGTCCACGTTTTGCTAGTTTGGGCACTTCCACACAAGCTAGGACGATGAAACTTCACAGGCATATCAGGGACCCGACCAGATCAACTTACAAATAATCACTTTCCCAATCCAACTTTCCCCGGAACCGGGAGTCCGGAAACTATAAAGTAAAACGAACATAAGTTTTTGTATTTTTAAAAGGTTTCCCCCTTATTTCACCGACAGCAAGTGGTTCAACATTAAAAACCTAAGAACTTTCTAAAAAATAGCTTTCTATTATTAAAACTCGGTAGGATAGTCAGCACTAGCATTGCCTACAGAACGGTGTATAATTCACTGGTGTATAACACACAAGTATTAAATCAACAGTATAATTATAACTGAAACAGTCGAGTTGTAACTAATCTTTTCAGAATATGACATAAAAAGAAAAATAATAATATTTTCTCTTTAAACTCAACTGTTAGGTTGTTAGCCTAACAACTCAACTGTTGACTTCCAACTCAACCTTTGAGTAAAAATGTGCAATTTAAATTGTCTATGAGTTGTCAAGTATTAAATGAACAGTCTTATTATAACTGAAACAGTCTAGTTGTAACTAATCTTTGCGGAATAGGAATATCACATAAAAAGAAAAGTAATAATACCATTTTCTCTTTAAACTCAACTGTTAGGTTGTTAGCCTAACAACTTTAACTGTTGACTTCCAACTCAACCTTTGAGTAAAGATGTGCAATTTAAATTGTCTATGAGTTGTCAAGTATTAAATGAACAGTCTTATTATAACTGAAACAGTCTAGTTGTAACTAATCTTTGCGGAATATCACATAAAAAGAAAAATAATAATAATTTATCTTTAAACTCAACTGTTAGGTTGTTATTCTAACAACTCAACTGTTGAGTTCCAACTCAACCTTTGAGTAAAGATGTGCAATTTAAAAAGTTTAGGAGCTGTCAAGTATTAAATCAACAGTATAATTATAACTGAAACAGTCGAGTTGTAACTAATCTTTTCAGAATATGACATAAAAAGAAAAATAATAAAATTTTATCTTTAAACTCAACTGTTAGGTTGTTAGCCTAACAACTCAACTGTTGACTTCCAACTCAACCTTTGAGTAAAGATGTGCAATTTAAATTGTCTATGAGTTGTCAAGTATTAAAAGAACAGTCTTATTATAACTGAAACAGTCTAGTTGTAACTAATCTTTGCGGAATATCACCGAAAGACAAAAATAATGATATTTTCTCTTTAAACTCAACTGTTAGGTTGTTACCCTAACATTTGTTACCTTACCTGTCTAGTTGTAACTAATCTTTGCGGAACATCACCTAAAAACAAAAATAATGGGTTTTTCTCTTTAAACTCAACTGTTAGGTTGTTAGCCTAACAACTCAACTGTTGAGTTCCAACTCAACCTTGGAGTAAAGATGTGCAATTTAAATTGTCTAGGAGTTGTCAAGTATTAAATGAACAGTCTAAATATAACTGAAACAGTCTAGTTGTAACTAATCTTTGCGGAATATCACATAAAAAGAAAAATAATAATATTTTTTTCTCTTTAAACTCAACTGTTAGGTTGTTAGCCTAACAACTCAACTGTTGACTTCCAACTCAACCTTTGAGTAAAGATGTGCAATTTAAATTGTCTATGAGTTGTCAAGTATTAAATGAACAGTCTTATTATAACTGAAACAGTCTAGTTGTAACTAATCTTTGCAGAATATCACATAAAAAGAAAAATAATAATAATTTATCTTTAAACTCAACTGTTAGGTTGTTATTCTAACAACTCAACTGTTGAGTTCCAACTCAACCTTGGAGTAAAGATGTGCAATTTAAATTGTCTAGGAGTTGTCAAGTATTAAATGAACAGTCTAAATATAACTGAAACAGTCTAGTTGTAACTAATCTTTGCGGAATATCACATAAAAAGAAAAATAATAATATTTTTTTCTCTTTAAACTCAACTGTTAGGTTGTTAGCCTAACAACTCAACTGTTGACTTCCAACTCAACCTTTGAGTAAAGATGTGCAATTTAAAGAGTTTAGGAGCTGTCAAGTATTAAATCAACAGTCGAATTATAAATGAAACAGTCGAATTGTAACTAATCTTTGCGGAATATGACATAAAAAGAAAAATAACAATATTTTCTTTTTTAACTCAACTGTGAGATGTTTAGCCTAACAACTCAACTGTTGAGTTCCAACTCAAGCTTTGAGTAAAGATGTGTCTGTTATCTTCTTAATAACCAACTCTCCCCTATCTCCTTAAACCATCCCAATCAGGCATCTTTTGCGTGAACATTCGTGCGTAGCTGGTGGATGGACTGAAGAAAGTAACTGTTTAAAATAAAGAAAGTATGATTAGATAGAGCGCGAAAAGCTAGATCGAATAGTGTGTTTCTGTAAGATGCTGTAAGGAGATACCTGTGTTGAGTGCTTTCAGGAGAAAACTGTGTAAAAAAAGAAGATAACAGACACATCTTTACTCAAAGCTTGAGTTGGAACTCAACAGTTCAGTTGTTAGGCTAAAAACCTAACAGTTGAGTTGGACAGCTGGACTCGCAACACAAATTTAAATAATTTCTTGAATTTGTTGCCATATTTGCCGGGGAAATACAAGTATCGTATGTTATTCGGGAATATCTCATTAGATTCGCAATTTTAAGCCTAATGTTCTACTAAAGTTCCACGGTAATCCGCAACCAAATTTTGAATTTGCTGCATTACTCGCAACGAAAATTTAAATAATTACTTGAATTTTTCGCAATTTTGCTGGGAGAAATACATATATCTAGAGATCCAAGTATCCAATGTTATTCGGCAATATCTCATTTGATGCGCAATTTCAAGCCTAATCTTCTGTTAAATTTCCAAGGTCGTCAGTTCACATCTGTTGAATCTACAGATGGACTCGCAACGAAAATTTAAATAATTTCTTGAATTTGTTGCCATATTTGCCAGGGAAATACATATATCTAGCGATCCAAGTATCGAATGTTATTCGGGAATATCTCATTAGATGCGCAATTTTAAGCCTAATCTTCTGTTAAAGTTCCAAAGTAATCCGCAACCAAATTTTGAGTTTGCTGCATTACTCGCAACGAAAATATAAATAATTTCTTGAATAGTCGCCATTTTGCTGGGAGAAATACATATATCTAGGGATCCAAGTATCCAGTGTTATTCGGGAATAGATCATTAGATGCGCAATTTTAAGCCTAATCTTCTATTAAAGGTCCAAGGTAATCCGCAGGGCAATACTTGTTCTGACTATCCTGAGTTTAAAGAATATAAAGCTATTTTTGAGAAAGTTCTTAGTTTTTAAGATTGAACCGTTTGCTGTTAGAGAAATCAGGGGGGATTCCTTTAAAAAAATTAAAAACTTGTGTTCCAATAAGAATTTCCAAGCGAATTATACACCGTTCTATGGGCACTGCTTATTCTGACTATCCTACCGAGTTTAAAGAATAGAAAGCTATTTTTGTGAGAGTTCTTAGGTTTTTAATTGAACCGCTTGCTGTGGGTGAAATAAGGGGTGAATCCTTTTAAAAATCGAAAAACTTGTGTTCCAGTACGAATCTCCACGCGAATTATACACCGTTCTGTAGGCAATGCTTGTTCAGACTATCCTACCGAGTTTAAAGAATGGAAAGCTGTGTTTGAGAAAGTTCCTAGTTTTTTAAGATTCAACCGTTTGCTGTTGGAGAAATCAGGCAGGAATCCTTTAAAAAAAATTAAAAAGTTGTGTTCCAGTAAGAATTTCCAAGCGAATTATACACCGTTCTGTGGCCACTGCTTAATCTGACTATCCTACCGAGTTTAAAGAATAGAAAGCTATTTTTGTGAAAGTTCTTAGGTTTTTAATTGAACCGCTTGCTGTGGCTGAAATAGGGGGTGAAACCTTTTAAAAATCGAAAAACTTGTGTTCCAGTAAGAACTTCCAAGCAAATTATACATCGTTCTGTACGCAATGCTTGGTCTCACTATCCTACCGAGTTTAAAGAATAGAAAGCTATGTTTGAGAAAGTTCTTAGTTTTTTAAGATTGAACCGTTTGCTGTTGGAGAAATCAGTGGGGAATAAGGGGGGCTAGAATTTCGAACTGAATTATACACCGTTCTGTAGGCACTGCTTATTCTGACTATCCTACCGAAATAAAGAATAGAAAGCTATTTTTGTGAAAGTTCTTAGGTTTTTAATTGAACCACTTGCTGTGGGTGAAATCAGGGGTGAATCCTTTTAAAAATCGAAAAACTTGTCTTCCAGTAAGAATTTCCAAGCGAATTATACACCGTTCTGTAGGCAATGATTGGTCTGACTCTCCTACCGAGTTTAAAAGAATAGAAAGCTATGTTTGAGAAAGTTCTTAGTTTTTTAAGATTGAACCGTTTGCTGTCGGAGAAATCAGGGGGGAATCCTTTTAGAAAATTAAAAACTTGTGTTCCAGTAAGAATTTCCAAGCGAATGATACACCGTTCTGTGGACACTGCTTATTCTGACTATCCTACCGAGTTTAAAGAATAGAAAGCTATTTTTGTGAGAGTTCTTAGGTTTTTAATTGAACCGCTTGCTGTGGGTGAAATAAGGGGTGAAACCTTTTAGAAATCGAAAAACGTGTGTTCCAGTAAGAATTTCCATGCGAATTATACACCGTTCCGTAGGCAATGCTTGGTCTGACTATCCTACCGGTCATAGAAACTGAAGTCCAGGACACAAAAAATAAAATACTCGCAAATACTCGCAACGAAAATTTAAATAATTTCTTGAATTTGTCGCCATCTTGCTGGGAGAAATACATATATCTAGGGATCTGCACGCCTTGTGATTTTCAAACTACCATTTCTCGTGCTAATACATTTTCTAAAATTCTGTAACTCCTTAGGATGATTCCCAACATAGCTGGCAACTGAATTCCAAAAGCACAAGGCGAAACGAATTATTTTATTTTAAGATTCTTCAAGACTTCAACATCTACGTGCACTCCATGACTGGTAGTCCATTCTTCTTATCGCTAAGGTTTAAACAAAAATTGGGACAAATTAATCTTTCCACTTCCCAAACAAGCTAGAAAACAAAGAAATGTTCGTTAATAAGAATTTAAACACCTAGCAGGGTCGCTAGGGACCGTCTGACAAACGTACAGACGTTTCCCGTTATTTGAAGATTTATCTTCAAGAATCAGAGTGACGAACAGGTTCTCACGCCTTTTTTGAAGATATGTCAGAAAAGAACGAGGGGACACTACTTTTTTGAAGATATATCAGTAAAGAACGAGGGGACACTACTTTTTTGAAGATATGTCAGAAAATATCCTGTTCTTTAGTTACAAATAGACTGTTTCAGTTATAATTAGACTGTTCATTTAATACTTGACAAATCCTAGACAATTTGAATTGCACATCTTTACTCAAAGGTTGAGTTGGAACTCAATAGTTGAGTTGCTAGGCTAACAACCTAACAGTTGAGTTTAAAGAGAAAATATCATTATTTTTGTTTTTAAGAGATATTCCGCAAAGATTAGTTACAACTAGACAGGTTAGGTAACAAATGTTAGGGTAACAACCTAACAGTTGAGTTTAAAGAGAAAATATTATTATTTTTCTTTTTATGTCATATTCCGCAAAGATTAGTTACAACTCAACTGTTTCAGTTATAATTAGACTGTTGATTTAATACTTGACAGCTCCTAAACTCTTTAAACTGCAAATCTTTACTGAAAGGTTGAGTTGGAACTCAACAGTTGAGTTGTTAGGCTAACAACCTAACAGTCGAGTTTAAAGAGAAATTATTATTATTTTTCTTTTTATGTGATATTCCGCAAAGATTAGTTACAACTAGACTGAAGATTTTTTCAGCACGCAAAGGATGCGTGCTCGAGATCAGCGGCCTCGTAGCAAAAGCTTTGCTGTAGAGTCAAAAGTTATAGGCTGAGCAACTTGAAATTTTAACGGTAGATTAAGCGTAATATTTGCATCCGGATTAGATAATCCCGGATAACATACGACGTTTTCCCATCCAACACGGAACTCCGAAAGCTGGATATTGACATAGTATTACATGCGACTTTTTCGTACTACTACCATACTACTACGCACGCTAAAAATTTTACATCGGGTCCCCCAGCTACGCACGATTGTTCACGGCTTTGTGGAGCATTTAATGAGATACCTGTCTGTTGTGTTTTAAGGTGAAATTTGTGTGGATTACTTTATCGAGGAGATGCCTGTGTGAAGAGCTTTAAGGAAATTCTCGTTTTTAGTGCTTTAAGGTTAAACCTGTATGGAGTGCTTTAGAGTGAAACCTGTGTAGAGTGCTTTAACGAAATACCTGCATGGAGTGCTTTAAGGAAATACCTGCGAGGAGTGCTTTAAGAAAATGTCTGCGAGGAGTGCTTTAATGAAATGACTGCGTGGAGTGCTTTAAGGAGGTCTTATCATGTCTGTGTAATCTGAAGAATCGGAAGCACAGTTACACAAATGAGAGACGAATGGAGAGATGTGAAAATCTTTATTCTTTGACTTTTTATAACGAATTATATATGAATCGATAAAAATAAAAAGTTGTATAAGATGGTATAAGTGCCAGTAGAATCCCGAGTAACCTGGAAGTGCAGGTTTTGAGCACGCATCCTTTGCGTGGACATTCGTGCGTAGCTGGAGAAAATCTTAAACTTTAACTTTTTATAATAAATAAGATATGATTAGATAACGCGCAAAAAAATAGATCGAAATGTATTTTTCTTGTGAAGATCCTAGGCATTCTTGGATACTTTTTAAAGCGTTGAAGTTGAAAAAAACGCAGGTATTTCCACGGGTCTTTTTGCAGGTATTTACACAGATTTTATTCTATCTTAATGAAACTCGGTACACGTTTACAACTTTTTATGCTTTTTCGAACCAAACCCGCTTCAGAATAAAATAATTATAATCACGTGTTGATTATTATTTTCCAACTCAACGCTTTAAAAAATATTCAAGATTGCTACGGATCTTCACAAAAAACACACCGTTTCATCTATTTTTTTTGCGCTCTTTCTAGTCATATCTTATGACTAGAAACAATAACAGTAACATAACTAATATCACCTACCCACCTGGGAAACCAAAAAGATCGGAGTTGATCTTATCCCAGATGGGTAATGATAACTGCATAAATGGGGTACTCACTCCCTCGATAAGATTATTCCCGCAATAATTATACACAACCCGAAGTCTAATGGATTCCCGGCTCCTGCGAACAACCTCCGCAAAATCAGGCAGTGTAGCATCAGAAAACATTTCCGTAGCGCTACACCAAGATGGCAGAGAATGTAGGAGACGGAACGAATTATTATAACACACACGTATTGTAGTAAATGCCTTAACTGTATGTGACGAGATCATGCCAACACCATACATACAAGTGCAGTAACTTCGAAACAGAAGATTCTTAACTTCAGTAGAGCAATTGCTGAACCGTCTTATTAACATATTTGCTCGTATGCAGTGGGATCTGTACAAGTGTTTAAGATGACAATCATCACTAAGATCACTAGAAAATATGAAACCAAGGTACATAAATTCCTCCACAAAACTAACAACATTTCCTGACAAAAATACCTGGGGCGGTTTTATTTTCCGCAGACTTTTCGGGCGAAATAACATGCAGAAAGTTTTTGACGTATTATAAATAATATCATGCTGGTGGGCGAATTCATCACAAATCGCTAGCAGTTTATTTAAAGCTGACACACTTGTGGCTAGTAGAACTAGATCATCTGAAAAACTTAGGTTATTGTAACACACTCGTCCAATATGGCAACCAAAGCCTGACGCTTTCAGACGAAGGCTTAGCTCATCTACATAAAATGTATATAAATACGCAGACAATACACCTCCTTGACGTACTCCGTTTTGCACCGAAAAAGACTCACTGTAAATATCTCCCCAACGAACCTTGAATTTTTGGGTTGTGAACCAATGAATAAGAAGATTCACATAATGATATGGGACACCTCTTGCCAACAATTTCTTTATCAAAATTTCATGGTTAACTCTGTCGAAAGCTTTTCGGGAGTCAATGAAACACGCAAATACATAAGTATTTAAATTCCAGTAGTATTCTATGACACACTTCATGATGAAGATAGGAAATTCAACGGAAAGTCGACGTTTATAAGCAAACTGATGCTCGGACGTTTTTAAAAATTCCCTCAACCGAAAAAGTAAACAATACTCTAATACCTTGGAGAGTGTGGATGCCAGCGCAATCGGTCGGTAATTATCTGAAGACGCAGAATTCCACTATTTTTACTTTTACAAATAGGGACTAGGATAACTTCCATTAGCGGCTCCGGTAAACACGAGTGTTTTAACATCGCCGTGAAAAGAGGCGCAAGTACAACCGCTATCACACTCGCACTATACTTAATATGTTGCGATGAGATAAGATCCGATCCCCCAGAGCGTCCTGGTTTTAATTCACGGATCGCTCGCACCAGTTCACTTTCAGAAAAAGGCTCATACTCTCTTGACAGAGTGCTCATTCCTTCAGTTGCGTTTTGCATATTTCTTGGCACTGAATTAAAAAGCGATTTGAATTTTTCCTTCCACATCTCCCAACATCACCTGTTATACCGTCAAGCATGTTTGGAACTTTTGTACGTCCTTTATGGGTACCTACACATGACCAAAAAGATTTAAAGTTTTTCTTCAAAAAATTATCGGCCATCGCTTCTGCTCTGACAATAGTTTCCTCGCGTCTCACCCACTTTAGAACTTCCTTGAACCTTTTCTTCCACAGCAGTCTCGTTTGATCAAGAAAACCACCAGCGGCTCTACCTTCAGCTACCCAAGATCTGAACCAGTAACGTGCATAGTCATAAACTGGTTTCACATACTGATTCCATCCTGGTATGCAAATGGGCTTTCGATTAGTGGGCTGCTTACTAGATGGTATACATAGAGTAGAAGCTGCAATTATAATCGCACACATAGACATGTAAACAGCGTGAATCCTGTCCTTATGCTGTTTCTCGTTACACATGTTGTTTGTACACGAAAAACACTCATGTGAAAGGTCAAGCGTATTTAGCTGTTTTTCGATTTCACAGGAGTAGTCATGGATCTGCTCACGAGAAGCTTGGTTCCACAGAGTCCTTTCACCTTTTGATTGTAACTGTCTGCCAGTAGTTGACTCTAGGTCGACACGGCTAGTTGTAGCCAGGCAAAAAGTTAGCGGAAGGTGGTCAGAGCCAACAGAATCTGTAAGAATACTGATTTCGGATATTTGCTGCATTAAGGATTCGGAGACCATGACGTGATCAAGCCATGAGACACTCTGTGATGAATCACTCAAATACGTAAATGAAGAAGGAGGGAGATGACAAACATCAGCTAAATGAAACATGTTTTCTTCGCAAAACCGTACTAGTTCACTTTTGAAAAGGGATGGCTTTAGGGTATTCGCGTTAAAGTCACCAACTATTATCGTACCATCTACTTGATTCCTGACTTGTACAAAGGACAAAATTTGAGCAAGACATTGAATGAAGGTAGGCAAATTCTTGAAATCACAAACTGGCATATAGACGTTAAACACAAGGATAAACCGATCACCGTCTTTTAGCTCAGTAGCTTGCACTCTTTCATTGTCGAAATCCAGCGGCTGGACTGAAACTGGAAGGTTTTTCTTCCACATAGTTGCAAGTCCGTCATGGGGCCTACCTCGCAGTAGTCCGGCCGAGTTATCAATTGGGATTTTTGATGACGATATAAAATCAGGGTGGATATGATCAGTGAAGTTTATATCGTGTGGCATTAGCATTAGCTCTTGGAGGAGTACAATATCATTATTTTGGCACAGGTTTAATACATTCATAGCGTTCATGCGTACCGATCGGCAATTATAAGAGGCCAGTTTGATCGAGTTCATGTTGCTGGAGTAATATCATCACTAGCAGAGCTTGCGTTCTCACTTTCAGGGCGGAGGATAGGGGGGCGTGGCTCATAGTATTTACGAACGTAAACACCCGCAGGCCAGAACTTTGAGTTCGTCACATTCTCGAGCAGCAGAGCAGGAATTTCAACTTTGAAAGATGAATACGATTCATGCTTAGTTGGCAACGACGAGCAGGTGACTTTGCATTTCAGTCTTTTTGAGACAAACGCAGAAATTTGTTCGTGCTTCGTGTTCGGTGCTAGACGCATGACAAAAAGTCGAACAGTTTTCGAAGCTCCAACCGATTTAATCGGTTCATTCGCATTCATAGACTTGCCTACAATGCCTTTGCTAATTGAATGGGTTTGCGGTATCTGAGGCATACGAGCTTTTCCAGCATATGTTTGAGTGCCCTGTATGCGATCACTATTACCATAGTCATTACCATTATGTCCATTCTCATTTCGTCTCACGCGCCTTCTGCCGGAATTCCTTCCGCTTCTTGCACGAGTCCACGTACCCTCGTCGTTTGTAGATGGCGGATCGGTTGCATCACTCTGCTGTCCACCTCCCGTCACAGCTTCAGCTATGGGTGGCGGTGGGCGGTTTTCATTCCGCTCTGGCGACGGGAGGCGTTGACTTGGACTAGCCAGCCGATCTGTAACCAATTTAGTCAGGTCAGTGATTTGCGATTGCAAAGAGGAATAAGACTCGAGAATTGACGTAAGGTCAAAATGCTTCATATTCAGCGGGGGAATTTTTCTCAAATTGATCGCGGCAAAAATCGGCAAATCATCAGCATTTAACTGTTGATAAAAGAGGTACAGATCTTCCAGGTTAGCAGGTTTTGCAGCTAATCCATTTCTGGTCTCGATACAATTCTTCGACATACTCGAGAGGGATTGAGCGACTTCTGGTGTTAGGTGTGAGAGCAGCGTTGCCTTCGCTTTAGAAACCTCATCCGCTTCGTAGAAGTCACCGCATAGTTGGAGCAGAACATCACGCGGCATTCCTGTATCAATCTTGTCAGCGAAAAAGCAAAGTAGTTCGTTGATATAAACTTTGCGTGATCCCATCATTCAAATTTAATGACATCAAAAGGAACTTACAGGCATGGGGGGCACAGATCGACCCCCCACATACAGCTAACAGCAGGTTGTTAAATAATCCTTATTCCTTCTCTCTAGTGAGCTCCGCGTACACAACACAATACAAGGTGTTTATCGCACAGCAGCTCACTGACGACTGTTCATAAGAACAGACCATCCGACTACAAACCAGAACCGAGATTACGAACCATTCTGGAAGATGAGATAAAAGAAAATGATATCACCATTACAAAACTAAAACAAGAATACAATGATAACAAAGAAAAAGAGACAAGCGAATTAAAGAAATTTCTGAAAAACAAGAACCTATCAACTCGCGGAAACCGAGAAGAAGTACTAAAAAGAGTTGAAGAATACTATAATAATATTATTACCAAACATAAAGATTCCGTACAGAAAAATAGAGATATCATAAGAGATCAAACAGAAAGACGTGATAACAGTAGACAGAAAGTAATCGATTTATCAACTCTCTTCATAAATAAGAAAAAAATCCAAGTAGAAATTATTTATTTAGAACTGAAGAAGAAGAACAACCTACTATCTCTAGGGAAAATGAGAATTTGTACACTGTAAATGTATCAGTTGAAAGCAATGGAAGAGATGAACATACTCTTATTGCTTTTACTTTCGCCGATTTACAGCGGCGGATGAATGAACTTTATCAATATAGAGTTCAGTTCGTAACTCGTGTTATTTTCCATCGACAGGAGAATGATGAAGAAGTAGTAGTATATTACAACAGTACTTCTTGGATTTTAAATAAAAATAGCATTCTTACTCATAATCATTTGGATGATAATAACAAGAGACTTAGTTCTTTAAGTAATACCCCTCGATCTGGGCTACAATTTAGTCGGTATGAAGGAATTGATTATAGGATGACACGAATAGAATCTTACATGGGAGGAACGTTTAAAATACTGCCAGATTTCGTAAAAAATAAAAGAGCTTCCTTGAATATTGAAAATAACGACCAGAAATGTTTCCTTTGGTCTATCTTAGCAAATCTACATCCATCTAAGGATCATCCGGAAAGAATTTCGAAATATAAACAATATGAGAACGAATTTGATTTCGAAGGGGTTACCAACTTCCCAATGGATACTAAAGATATACACAAATTTGAAAATAGATACAACATTAAGATTTGTTTATTTCAAATTGAAAAAGAGAAAATTATCAGAAGTCATATACTAAAAAGTACAATCACTGGCAAAACAGCTAAACATGTTATTAATTTATTATATTTCGATAATCATTATGTACTGGTAAAGGATCTGAGCAGATTAGTTGGTCCTCAAATATCTACAAGACAAAAAAAGACATACCTCTGCACTTTTTGCGGAAGGCATTTTACAAAAGAAGAACAATATGAAAAACATGAGAGTAAAAATAATTGCGAAGATCCTGATATTATATTGCCTCCTGAAGGTTCAAGTATACAATATAAAAATATTTCAAAACAAATGAAAGTACCTTATTGCATAATAGCAGATTTTGAGTCTTATAATGAAGAGTACAATCAAGTACACGGGAACAAAACAATAAAAGTGGCCAAACAGAAACCATTTGCTTACGGATTTCAGGTATGCTGTTCCTTTGATACAAACCAGAACAAATACTATGACTATTTCGGTGAAGATGCTGCAGAACATTTTGTTAAAACCGTTACAAAAGTATCCACAGTAATTGCAAACAAATATGAAAGCAGACAAAGAAACCATACTTATACCAATGGAGAAATTACCGAAAAATGGAATAAACTAATTAAAAAGACTTGTCACATCTGTACAACTGAAATTACTGAAAATCCTCACTTTGATCACGACCACATGACAGGAGAAGATAGGGGATTTGCTCATGCTGAATGTAATATGAAATACAGGATTCCTAGGCATATCCCGGTAGTAATGCATAATTTATAAAAATATGACTCTCATTTATTTGTTAGAGAATTGATACCTGATAACGGAATTTTTGAAAGTGCAGAAAGTTTCATCTCATTCTCGAAATCAATAAATATTACAAAAGCTGATACGAAAATAAAATATGAGATACGGTTTATAGATTCAATTAGATTTATGGCTTCATCTTTAGACAAACTATCAGCAAATTTAGCAACATGTGATTGCAAAGTACCTTGTAATCATCTGAGACAGAATTTCAAGTTCACATCTAACAGTTTCAAAAATAACGATGAATTCAAAGAAATAATTAAAAAGGGATGTATCCCTATGAATTCGTAGATAGTTTCGATAAAATGAAATGTACAAAGTTACCACCAATAGAAAGCTATTATTCTAGGTTGACGGGGAAAGGTATTGACAAAAGTGATTATAAAAGAGCGGTATCTATATGGAAGCAATTTAACTTTGAAGCATTACTTGATTATACTAAATTATACCTAAAAAGTGATGTTTTAATATTGTCGGATGTTGTAGAGAATTTCAGAAATGTGTGTATACATAATTATGATCTGGATCCACTTCATTACTTTTCAGCTCCAGGACTAACATGGGATGCTTTCCTAAAGCATTCGAAAGTAGACTTGCCGTTATTCTCAAAGGAAGACATGTATACCTTAATAGAAAAAGGAATAAGAGGTGGTGTATCCCAATGTATAAAAAGATACGCAAAAGCAAATAATAAATATACAAGTGATTATAATAAGAATAAGCCATCTAATTATTTAGTGTATTTGGATAAAAATAATTTATATGGGTGGGCGATGTCGCAGAATTTACCAGCGAATGATTTCCAATTCATTTCCATACCGGATGATTTGAAAGAAAGGAATGAATACGAATCAATCGAGTATTACAACCATCTAAAAACTCATATCAAGTCGGTGATTACGATTAAGTCGGTGAGACAAGATGTAGGTGCTATAAATGAGGTAGATTTAGAATATCCAAAAAAAATACACGAATTACACAAGGATTTACCATTAGCACCCGAACACTTTAACGGTAAGCTATGTACCACAGTATTAGATAAAACCAACTATGTAGTCCACCACAGGAATCTAGAATTCTATTTACAAAAAGGTTTGATATTGAAAAGAGTACACAGAATACTAGGATTCACTGAAAGTGCTTACTTAAAAGGATATATAGACCACAACACAGCACTTAGAACTAAAGGTACAAATGATTTTGAAAAGGACTTCTTTAAACTGATGAATAATGCTTGCTTTGGAAAAACTATGAAAAACGTAAGGAAGCGAGCGGATATGGAAATAATAACGGATGATGCAACAAGAGAAAAAATAATAAAGAAACCCAACTTTAAATCTGAAATAATATTCAGTGAAAACTTTTCAGTAGCAAGAATGTCAAAGGAAAATATAAAATTAGACAAACCAATGTATATCGGCTTTGCTGTATTGGAACTATCCAAGTTATTGATGTATGAATTCCATTATGATTATATGAAGCCTAAATATGGAGATAAAATTGATTTGTGTTATATGGACACTGATTCTTTCATATATGATATTAGAACTGAAGATTTTTATCAAGATATCAAACAGGATTTGAATGCGAGGTTCGATACATCTGATTATGCGAAAGATAATCCATATGGGTTTCCTAGTGTAAATAAGAAAGTGATAGGAATGATGAAAGATGAATTAGGTGGACAGGTTATGACAGAGTTTGTTGGATTACGATCAAAAGTATATGCTTATTTAAAGGACAACCAAGACCCTTCAAAAGCTAGCAAAAAACTGAAAGGAATAAAAACCAATATAGTTAAAGATAAAATCACGATTCAAAACTATAAGGATGTACTGTTTGGTAAAACGGAAAACCTTTCTATAACCCAGTATAACTTAAGATCATACAAGCACAATATGTTTCTAGAAGAACCGAATAAAAAAGCGTTAGATTCAAAGGATGATAAAAGGATAGTAACAAGCGATAAAATACACACTTTACCTTTAGGTTATAAACATTAAATTCAAGTACCTACTTAAAAAATTCAAGTACCTACTTAAAAAAATCAAGTCCCTACTTTAAGAAAATCAAGTACCTACTTAAAAAAATCAAGTACCTACTTAAAAAAAATCAAGTACCTACTTCAAAAATTCAAGTACCTACTTAAAAAAATCAAGTCCCTACTTCAAAACTTCAAGTATATACTTAAAATACTCAAGTAAATCTTATAATGAAAAATTCTTCCTAAATAAATGAATGAAAAGGCGCCAATCAAAGTGTATGATTTTAGCGAAAAGAATAACTATCAGAACAAACACGAACTTGCACCTCAGTGGCCATTTAGATTATTAATTTGTGGAAGTTCTGGAACAGGAAAAACCAATTTACTCTTGAATCTAATTTATGAATATATTTGTTTCAACCGAATATACTTGTATGCAAAAGATCTTGAAGAAGATAAATATAAAGATCTCATAACCAATTTAACCACCTTGGAATCAAAATGTAAAACGAATATTTTAACCGTAAGTAATGACCTTAATGATATTATTGATGTTGACAATCTAGACCCTAAATACCAAAACTTGATTATCGTTGATGATTTTGTTACTGAAAAAGACCAGAAGAAAATAGAAGACTTATTCATAAGAGGAAGAAAGAAAAATGCCTCGATTGTTTATTTATCACAGAGCTATCATAAAACCCCAAAGGTGGTAAGACTTCAATGTAATTACTTCGCATTCTTTCAGTGCTCTAATCCAAAAGAAATAAAATTAATCAGACAAAATCATGTAGACAATGATAACTTTATGAAACAATTCGAGGTTGCAACCAAAGGCTACGGATTCTTCTTTGTTGATTTAAAAACAAGAGATGGAAAAACTTTGAAAAGTTTACTAGATAATTTCGTTCTGTTATAAATGAATAAATTCGGTAGTGTTGGGAAAAAGGTTAGTAACGAATCGAATGAAAAGAGATTTACTGATGACAACGGTAATATTAACCTACAAGATAAGAGAATTATTATGTTAGGGGATGCGAAAGCTGACCAGGACGCTATTAGTTTCAGATCTATGACTATTATTCTGAATCAATTTAAAGAAGAAATTACCGCACAACAAGTGGGGACAAATCAGTATTTTAGCGAAGATATCAACAGATTAACTGCGGTACATGATTCTCCTGAAAATTTATTGGTAAGGATTAATGATAAAGGGTTATTTGTAAAAGAAATAATTCGAGTTAATGATAAAGAGATTAACGCTGAAAACAAGTTGATAACAAATGTTCAAAACCCTAGAAATAAAAATGATGCTGTTAATTTAGCTACGTTAACTACGAATCTTTTAGATTATGACAAAAAGCTTCTTGGGCAACACACCCATAATACTATAATCGAAGCAAAGATTGCTGACCAAAAACCCGTATCGATAATATTGAAAGAGCAGTAGTAAATATTTTAAAAAGGCTTCTAGAGCTAAAACATGTTGACAAACCATTTGTTACCAAAATAGAACAAATTATGGCTGGTAAAAAAACAAAGATAACTTTATAAGATAAATTAATTCTCTAATAAATGGTTGCAACAATGGAGTATACAGTTTATTTGTCAAAGCTTCAGAAAGGAAAGCTGAAGAAATGTTTTGGTGCTAAACAAAAATGTCAGATACGTGTTAGTCATAGTAGACAAAATGAACGAGAACCAGTTAAGTTACTTTTAAGTAAACGACAAATTGATAAAATTGAAACATGTAAAATGAATAATAAGGGCTGTGATATTGATGTATCACACAAACAGATGAAAGAAGCGATTCAAAAGGGTGGATTACTTCCATTTTTAATACCGCTAGCAATTACCCTTGGTAAGGCAGCTTTAACAAGTGGTGCTGCTGCTTTGGGTACATTCGCTGGTAAGAAAATTATGGATAAAATGACCAACACAGGTGGAGCGCTTAAAATTCCTGGAACACAAAAAGTTGTGGGTAATGGGGTACGTGGGAAGGAAACCGATGATGTCAACATAGGTTGAGCGCTTAAACTTCCTGGAACACAAAAAGTTGTGGGTAATGGGGTACGTGGAAGGCCTAGGAAGGAAAAAAACGATGATGTCAACACAGGTGGAGCGCTTACACTCCCTGGAACACAAAAAGTTGTCGGTCATGGGGTACGTGGAAGCCTAGGAAGTCAAAAAACGGGGACATCAAAAAAGAAGCAAAAGTAAAGTAGGACCTCTAACCAATTTTGATATTATGGATGCATTAGGGGATATACCGCAGTTTAGAGGTGTGTTCTCAATAGATACGCTACCCAAACAGATAAATAACCTAGAATGCGGTGTCATTAATTATGATCAACTCGGAATGCCTGGAACTCACTGGGTTGGCTATTGTAATCTACCTGAATACCCCCATGTAGAATTTTTGGATTCTTTCGGCATTCCCCCAGGAAAAGAAATAATTAAATATCTAAAAACTTCAAAGAAAAAAATAGCTTAAGAAAATCTTGCTGTTCAAAATATAGATGAATTAAACTGTGGACTTCACTGTATGTCCTACATTAAGCGCAAAATGAAGTTGGTAGCTTTTCGTTTATAAAAATTCTTTTCTAATAAATGGAGATTTATTGTATGAAATGTAAAAAGAAAACTGATACTGAATCAATGTTTAATGCAGTGTCACAGAAAAATAATGTTCCAATGCTGAAAGGTAATTGTGTTATTTGCGGATCGAGGAAAAATCGCTTTTTTTAAAAAAAACTCGACGCAGAAAAAGATATATTAAAGACGTATTATTTTAATTATTCAGGTGTTGATGATATTCACAGAAAGTTAAAAGAAAATGGAGTGAACGTTTCTAAAGATAAAATAAAAAATGTGTTGCAAAATGAGAATGTGTATACGTTACACAAACCTTCCTATCACAATTTTGAAAGGAGACGAGTCTATGTTCACTATGTTGATGAGCAATGGCAAGCTGATTTAGTTGACCTCCAGAAATATAAAAAAGCGAATGATAAAGCAAATTACATCTTGACTGTTATTGATTGCTTTAGTAAATATGCTTGGTGTGTCCCTTTGAAAGATAAAACGGGTGCTAGAATAATAAACGCATTCAGTCATATATTTAAAGAAAGAATTCCTAGAAAGTTGCAAACTGATAAAGGCAAGGAGTTTGTTATGAGGAATGTTCAATTTTTTTTGAAAAATAACGATATACACTGGTTTGCATCTGAAAGTGAACTGAAAGCACAAATCGTTGAACGATTCAACAGAACGCTGAAAGACAAGTTATGGAAATATTTTACTCACAACAACACTAGTAAATGGATTGATATTTTACCTGTATTCGTAAATAATTATAACAACTCGTATCACCGCTCAATACAAATGAAACCAGTTGATGCTAGTAAAAAGGTTAATCAGAAAAAGGTTTACAGTGCTCTGTTTCCTCCAGTAGATGACTACAAAATCACAGGAAACGTCAAAGTAGGGGATTTAGTCAGAATTAAAAAAGAAAAAATTGTTTTTGATAAAGGATATTTACCTAATTATACGGATGAAGTATTTCAGATAGCAACCATCAGACCTACCATTCCCATTACTTATGAAATATCTGACAAAAGTGGGGAATTAATTCAAGGAGGGTTTTATGAGAAAGAACTTTCAAAATTTATTATGAAATAAAATTACTTGTATATAAATGGATTCAAGACGCTTGAGTGATATTTTATCGGATATAGCGAAGAACAGAGAAATTCAGAGAAGAAAGGTTCAACAAAATGAGATGGAGAAGGCAGGATTTCGGGAATATGCTTCAGAATTAAACGCTCCAGTTATTATAGCAAAAAAAGAAAACACTAAAGATACCATCAAAAAATTACAAGAAAACACTGAAATGATCATAAATAAACTACAGGAAGGTGATGATAGTTCAAGAACAAGGCTTCTCCAGATAGGTGAAACGAATCAACCACATCAGCTTCCAGTTTCAGAGGTAGAAACGCAGTCAACCGCTTTAGAAGCATCTCCAACAAGTATAAAAGTTGTTGATCTGAATGAAGGTGTTGATAAAGAGTTATTAAAAGCACTTAATGTGAAATATAGAGATAATCATAGAAGATATCAAGGGGAATATTTTGAGATGCCTCATTTTTATTATGATAACCCAGAGAATATAGAAGATGCTTTGGCTGAATTAACACCGATAAGTCAAAGTTATGGTGGTTTGAAAAGTAAAGTAGTTCTAGTAAGTATGATGAACAAATTGAATTCATAAAGAAATACAAGGATAGGTTAAAAACCATTCAAAATAATTTGCCATTAGTCAAACAAAAAGGAACTGGACTATTTATGAATTGTGATGAAATGATTTCAAAACTATACACTTTGATAGGTAGCAGAGTAAACGGAAATACATCTGATGAGGTGAGAAATGAAGCTATTGATATTTTGGATTCGTTAATGCGAAATAAATTTCTTACGAAGAGATATTACAATTCAATATATAAAAATTATTCCTAATAAATGGTGTTGTTAAACATTGAAGGTAATGAAAGTATCATTGATATAACATTTAGTCAACCAATCGAATTGAATCGTAATTGGGATTATGAAATAGGTTTGAATCAGTGTACTTTGTGGTATTCGTGGCATAATATAAGTGATAAATTTGGAAATAATACATTTCAATACAGGAAAGATGAAGATAATAATGCAACAGACTGGATGAATGTTACTATTCCTAATGGGATGTATAACGATGATTGTTTGAATTATTTTTTGTGTCAGTATTTTGATACCCCAAAAGATAAATGTCCTATTGTAATTTCATCCAATCCAGCATCTATGAGATTTGTCATACTATTACAAGAAAAATATGTGTTTAGATTTAATAGTGACTTGTGTCAGATTTTAGGATTTGAGAAGGATAGTGAGATATCTAAGAAAATCAATGAAGGTACAAAGCTTCCGAATATAACAAGAAGCGTTGATAAAATTCAAATTCACTGCTCTCTCGTAAACAGTTCTATCGTAAACAAAAGTAAATCAGATGTCATTTGGACATTTGTTCCGAATACAGAACCGGGTTGTCAAATTGTTGAGAATCCTAGACAATTAATCTACCTTCCTATTAATACAAAAGACTTTATTTACTCCTTGAGAATGACAATTACTGATCAGTTGGGAAGACCTAGCGGAAAAGGAGGGAAGGAAAAAGGGATAACGTTGGATACGTACTGCATTTAAGAAAAGCTTAAGGGATTAGTGAAATAAAATTATTTACCTATAAATGTTGATTAATAATAAGCGATTACTTTATAAAAGGCAGTATGGAAGTGGAATCGGTAGTGTATTCAAAAACATTGTTAATTCCAAGTTATTTCAGACGTCAGCAAAACAAATAAAAGATGGGGCTATGTCAATGTATAATAATATTATTAAACCGAGATTTGAGTTGTTGAAAAACAGAGCAATAGAATATGGGAAAGATCTGATCAATGTAAACAAGAAGGAACTCATTGATGTAATTGGAAACAAAAAATCGATGAAGGATCTTATCGGTACACATAAAAGGATTTTAAATCAAAGGAGTCAGGACTTGATCAAAACGTTAATGACTGGAAGTGGATTAAAGATTCTGAAATAAGTTTTATTTAATAATTTCTTTCTTATATAAATGGCAGTAAATAGAGTTATCAGTCCGCAATGGAACATATTTGACGAACCGCTTGTGGCTGATACAGTGGTTAAATATGAATTTAAAGAAATTCGATTCTTGGTTTTATCCAACTGAAAGTTATCTTGATGTCAGTGTAAGAATAGTAAACGAAGATGGGACTCCTATAGCTGCAACCGATGTTGCTACTTTAACGAATAATGGATTTAATTTATTCAGTACCGCTGAGTATGTAATAAACGATGAATCGGTTGAAAAAATTAATCATGTTGGTATTACAACTACCGTTACAAAGTTGATTGAATACTCTGATGATTATTCTAGAAGTGCAGCAAGAAATCATTTCTGGTATAAAGATTATAATCAAGGGAAAGAAATCAATCCTGTAATTGCTTCGTTTACTGCAGGGGCTGGACCAATAATGATAATTATAATAAAGGATTTGAAAAAAGATATAACAGAACAAAGAGCAGTAAATTAGTAAATATGTATTTACCATTATCAGAACTGTTTGGATTCTTAAAAGGAAACAAACGATTCTTCAGAGGTGCATCGCATAAAATATTTCTAAGAAGAAATGATGATAACAACATGATTATAAGAAACGAAAATACTAATTTCAAAGTAGTCATCGAGTATTTATCCTGGAAGATCCCTATTGTAGGTCCTAGTATTGAAATGATGAGTAACTTAGAAAAGGGATTGGCAAAGGACAGAAAGCATAATCTGATGTGGGAAGCATGTAATACTTATAAAAGCGATGTTAGTCAGAATAAGGAACACACTTGGAAAGTTATATCTGAGAGAAACAATCCAACAAAAGTACTTGTGATGCTACAGAAAAATGAAAAGCATAACAATCAATTAATTAATAATATGGTGTTTGATAAGTTTTATTTAATAATTTCTCTCTTATATAAATGGCAGTAAATAGAGTTATCAGTCCGCAATGGAACATATTTGACGAACCGCTTGTGGCTGATACAGTGGTTAAATATGAATTTAAAGAAATTCGATTCTTGGTTTTATCCAAGTGAAAGTTATCTTGATGTCAGTGTAAGAATAGTAAACGAAGATGGGACTCCTATAGCTGCAACCGATGTTGCTACTTTAACGAATAATGGATTTAATTTATTCAGTACCGCTGAGTATGTAATAAACGATGAATCGGTTGAAAAAATTAATCATGTTGGTATTACAACTACCGTTACAAAGTTGATTGAATACTCTGATGATTATTCTAGAAGTGCAGCAAGAAATCATTTCTGGTATAAAGATTATAATCAAGGGAAAGAAATCAATCCTGTAATTGCTTCGTTTACTGCAGGGGCTGGACCAATAATGATAATTATAATAAAGGATTTGAAAAAAGATATAACAGAACAAAGAGCAGTAAATTAGTAAATATGTATTTACCATTATCAGAACTGTTTGGATTCTTAAAAGGAAACAAACGATTCTTCAGAGGTGCATCGCATAAAATATTTCTAAGAAGAAATGATGATAACAACATGATTATAAGAAACGAAAATACTAATTTCAAAGTAGTCATCGAGTATTTATCCTGGAAGATCCCTATTGTAGGTCCTAGTATTGAAATGATGAGTAACTTAGAAAAGGGATTGGCAAAGGACAGAAAGCATAATCTGATGTGGGAAGCATGTAATACTTGTAAAAGCGATGTTAGTCAGAATAAGGAACACACTTGGAAAGTTATATCTGAGAGAAACAATCCAACAAAAGTACTTGTGATGCTACAGAAAAATGAAAAGCATAACAATCAATTAATTAATAATATGGTGTTTGATCATATGAATTTAACAGACATAGAACTTAGAATTAATGGGGATAAATATCCTGAAGAACCACTTAAATGTGATTTTAGCGATGATAAATTTAAATCCTCAAATGTTTACAATAGGTTCATACATTTGGGTTATAAACAATTAGCATTTGATACTGGTAGTGTTGTTAGTATAGAAGAATTTAAAGAAGTATTGTTATGTCGGTCTCTATGTCAAGTGCTTAACTAACTATATGTACATACCGAAGTGAACATAATCCTTTGGTACTTCGTAGAATCTAACTGCACAAATGAAGACTCAGAACTAAACAACATCCTGTTAAACTGAAGTCCACGTCAGCTGGATATTGCTAAATTCCATACTACGTCGACATCAGATAGTTTCCGGTCAGGAAGCTAAATTGTATGTTACGTCAGGACCTTCACTTGTGCAGTTAGGAGTATATAAGCTCTTTCCAGTCTTAGCGCTGGGTTTTTCGTCTTTTCGTCTTCGTCTTTCGTCATTCATATTTTGTAAGTCACACATGACTTAGTCTATTATAGTTATCGATCGTGATATTATTTACCCGGATTGGGATTGCCTTTATAAAGAGTAAGTCAGAAATAAAACCACTATATGTTAACGTAAACCTTGTCTACTATCGCCCTTACTTACCCGCCGCCTTACACGCTACGGTTACGCTACCTCAAACTGTGTCTACTACCACCAGTAGTTACCATACGCTCCACTTTCAGTTACAACAGTGGTGGCAAGCGGTTTTAGGGTTGAAACGTAGTGGACATGGTTTACGTTAAGCAGACAGGGAAGTTTCTTTTTACAGTACAGGAATGGTAAGATAAAAATTATAGTTAGGATACAGCGAATACATGAGAAAATGGCTAAGAAAAAGAAGAAGAAAAAGTAATTTTTGCCAAAAAGTAATCTTGTCACGATTTAGCGATTAGAAAATTTGAGTTTAATCGGAAAAAGCACTGTTTCTTATTTGTTTAGATTTTTGTAGTAGAGCATAGCATAATATACAGTACCATTAATCTAGTGTGTAAATATTAGTCAACCCAGTGGATTCTAATTTTAGACGTTACTGATCTTTCCATATTAATAAGTAACTGTTAGTTTCGTCGCAATGAATGTCTGTCCGTATGTTTTGCTTGGCAAGTCCGTCGAATAAGGTACAGTCTGATGTCTGAACGGTTGTCATATAGTCCCTATAGGTTGTCCGAGTTCGTGTTGCACGAGGCAACACGAACAGCTCTAATTGAATTTTATAGACGTCAGTTTGGGTGGTGCTGGCAGGATTTGCCCCAATGGTGGTGGCATGGCGTGACCGGAACGGCACGCAGGATACCCTCTACGCAAGGTAGTAGGAAGGAAGGAGTCAATACTCCTTGATAATCGCCAAGCACAGAGACCCACAGATGGCACGTATGTCGATGTCCGCTTCAGTTGTGTGGAAAACTGCTGATGGAACAGCAGAATTTGCGGATTGCGCGCTGGCGGCTCACGCACCGTGAGTACACGCCTGAATATATTTCGAGACTCAGGAGAAAATAGTGGAAATAATGATGCAATGAAGTAATGCGTTCCCTACTCTCTCTGAGAATTATAACGAAATATGAAAATAAGATGAGATGTTGTAGTAAGACGTCTAATTCAAGAGTAAATCGACCTGTGATAGGCGACCTAGGCAACCTAAAAGAGAAAAAAATCAGCAAAGAAGACTGGAATGTGTCTGTGAACTTCGATGGGTCATCGGCCCCATGTTGTCGCTCTAGTCCAGTGCGACAAGACCAAGCAGAAACGATAAAAAGGACTAAAACATGCAAAATGTTGGCAGGGCTACGAGTAGAATGCTGTCAATGTGGAATGTTGTCACTACAGCGTAGCCTACCATAAAACACGAAAGCGGCAGTATTGGAGGGGGTCGTATCTGGTCCCTAATGGGAGCGATTAAAAACGCGAAAGGGAAGAAAAGTTGTGCAAGTTAAGGGGCAAGAAATGAGAAAATGCTTGGACACAAGAAAATGAAGTTGTCAAGAGCATCTGGGCACATGCCAGTATAAGGCTCTTGGGGCACAGCGGGAAATGGAATTGCTCGAATACGGAAGAAACGCGGCTAACTCTGAATCAAAGGATTAGAGGCATCCACCGCACATGTAATTCGAAGAAGAATTAGTGAATGCCTGTAGAATATCCGGCAAGCATCAGGGTTCACTTGCCGGATCGTGTCGAGAAAAAAAAATAAAGGAAAAAGATGAAGAGAGAATATTGAGATACGAGCCCTGAAAACATTGACATAGAGACACCTTAAACTTTGTATGTTTTCGCACATGTATCTTTGCGTAGCGTAGACATTTGTGTAGTGTTGTGTAACAGGAATCCGCTAGGGATTGAACTTGACTAGAAAAGTCTTGACATTGCAACTTTGCACATTTAGCAGACGCTATCACTGCTGAGAAAATAGAATATTTACTCGTGCTGCGTAAGCAGAATTTTTCTTCAGTTTAGTTCCGCGCCAATGAACTCACAAGTCCAATTGTTCGCAGTAGGCAAGCGCCATGCCTCCATACCCAAATTGCTTTCCAGAAGAAACATATTCCTGCCGAAAAAATGTTTTAGGTAGTCATTTACTACACCGACGACGAGCTGCAAATCCCGTATCCGAACGTCGCAACGCCAAGGGGAAACCACGATAACATCTTCGGAGGACTGTGAGCCAAACACAGGCTCTCGACAACAACACAGCAGAAGCTCAGGAAAGGTCGAACTTCGATTCACGACAGCGACCCCGCAAGTCGGCAACCAAACAACTACGAACTTTCACATTCTCCCACCACAACGGGAAACGACGAAGCCCGACATCAAATTGCGTGCGGTCAATGAAACACCTATGAACTATCCAAGCCTGTCGTTGAAGCTCCAACATGAAAGTCTCCTGAATGTGAGCTGGTTGCTACAAACAACAACAGCAACAACATCTGTGACAATTCAAGACTGTGTCCTCGAAGATCGAAAGCAAGTGAGTTAAAATGAAAGTGAGTTAGGTCGTGGTAGGCGGTTGCGATGTGAAGATGCGAGACGCGTAGTGAGTTAGTTGGACTTAAAGCACAACTGAACTGTTCCCGACTGTTCCAATTTATGAACAAATGAAGAACATTTGAGCTAAAGATCACCATTATTGTTTGGAATTACGGAAAGCGAACTATCTCCCCGCAGGACTAAGAACTGCAAGGTGGATGGGGAAGTTATAGGAGTGAGAATGACCATCAAAACCTTGTGGAAGAAAAATGGTCGTTAACCTGGATAGACAGAAACCACTCCAGGGACTGAGCGCGGCTAGGTAGCTAAGAAAGGAAGAAACTGTGAGTCATAGTTTAAATTTTTTTTTTTAGAATAGGGTGTACAATTTTAGGCGAGAGTCGAGCACTCCTACGGAGGACTTGACAATCCATCCGCCTGGACTCGTTGTCCTTTTATGTATGTATTCGGGATTAGGTTAAGCTAGGTTGCGTTAGTGTTAGGACCCATATAATCTCAAACACTTTAAAGATATACAAACTTATTTTTCCCATAATAACTGCATATTATTCAAAGCATATTTTTGTTTTCTTGCTTTTCATCTATCTAATCATATTTTTGCTTTCACAACTTCCTGTACTTATTCATATATACCCATAATAATACCCATGTTATTCAAAGCAGAATATGTATAGTAGATTGGTATTTCCAGTTCAGCTTCGTGGGATAAGTTAGTTTAGTACTTTAGACCGGGAGGTCTAATTCGTTAAAGGTTAGAGGACTGTTATGTCGGTCTCTATGTCAAGTGCTTAACTAACTATATGTACATACCGAAGTGAACATAATCCTTTGGTACTTCGTAGAATCTAACTGCACAAATGAAGACTCAGAACTAAACAACATCCTGTTAAACTGAAGTCCACGTCAGCTGGATATTGCTAAATTCCATACTACGTCGACATCAGATAGTTTCCGGTCAGGAAGCTAAATTGTATGTTACGTCAGGACCTTCACTTGTGCAGTTAGGAGTATATAAGCTCTTTCCAGTCTTAGCGCTGGGTTTTTCGTCTTTTCGTCTTCGTCTTTCGTCATTCATATTTTGTAAGTCACACATGACTTAGTCTATTATAGTTATCGATCGTGATATTATTTACCCGGATTGGGATTGCCTTTATAAAGAGTAAGTCAGAAATAAAACCACTATATGTTAACGTAAACCTTGTCTACTATCGCCCTTACTTACCCGCCGCCTTACACGCTACGGTTACGCTACCTCAAGTTATAGGCTACTACCGAGCGTAGTTACCCTACGCTCCATCTTCAGATACAACAGTATATCCACTATTCTGTTTCGATATTTCCAAACACGAGTCAAATATTTATAATGGAACAACTGCTGATATTGAAATAAGTTTAACGTTGAAAGATAATCAACCCGTACCATATAATGTTTACTGTGTTATATATTATGAAAGAAAAGCTACATTAGATATTATTAACAAAAATATGTATGTGAGTTTGTGAGCCTGGATTTTTATTTAATAAAATCATCCA
This sequence comes from Branchinecta lynchi, assembly GCA_023053575.1. Classification (NCBI taxonomy): domain Eukaryota; kingdom Metazoa; phylum Arthropoda; class Branchiopoda; order Anostraca; family Branchinectidae; genus Branchinecta; species Branchinecta lynchi. Next base: position 147,111 of record JAKZAP010000093.1, on the reverse strand, counting down.
CTAATAAATGGAGTCCACAAAGGAAGTCTTGAATACAATCAGACTGAATAAATACAATGAGACAATCAGGAAAGAAGAACTAGTTCTAGGTTTGAAATATACTATTGTTAAAATGAGAATTGCTAAGACAAAATATGGTGATAAGTTGGTTGTAGTCATTAATCATAATGACAAACCATGTGATTTGTTTATAACACAGAAATATAATGCCATTGCTAACGAATTACTTTTAAAGAAAAATCTGGTTTTGCAGCCTATTGTACGCGAAAACAAGAACAAAGAAACATATGTGGATTTAGAACTGTTTACTCAGTAATATTTGAATAAAAAAGAAGTAGTGTATATTGTAGTATTTTATATGTAGGGGAGAGTGGTATATACTGGGTCAATATTTGGAAAAGTTAAATAACTTCTTAGGACAATGGGCAATATGGATGAATCTTACACAGTTTGAAAGACCCTCCAAAACTCTATCAAAACCGATTTTTTGGGAATTTTCATACCAGAAACCCCCCATTTACCCCCCTATATCTTGTATGTACCACTTGACCTTCTATGTACCGGGGGGTGGTACATACTAGGTAGGGGGTACGGTACATAGTGGGTCACTTACAAATTCCTTAGATTCTGTCAAATATATTCTCCAATAGGACGGGATAAACTCTCACTGGATTTTTATTTAACTTCAGGTTCAGATATAAGTTGAACTAAACTCAAATTCACTGTATCAAATCAGCCCACTCTAGTCACTCTACCAGTCACGAAAAATGAAGAACGCTGAGGCTCTAGAAGCCGTACCGGGGGCAGGCTCAGGGTTAGCCAGCTTTTTCCTGATATCTTCTTTCGGATAAAATAGCAAGTCCTCTCTATCAGGCCACTTCCACCGCGAGATGCCTGCCATCGCCATCACTTTAACTTGGGCACTGTCTTTTGTCTTGGCTACAACAGTTCCTGGAAAGAATTCGCCTTCGTAAATTACCTTCACAAAGTTTCCAACTGTGACAGAGTCGAAGTCTGCGTATGGCATTTCATCAAAGTTTTCATCTTCGTAAAGTCCAAGATGAAGGGATTCATCAGAGTCACTCGTGCCAGAAGTCAAATCAACATCTGAACCACTTTCATCAGATTCATCAAACCTTATGTGTTGGACCACCTGCTTTTTGCTTGTCCCTTTGCCACCTACTTTCTTGTTCTTCTGAACGACCTTTCCACTCTTTTTCACATTTTTCATCAATCTTGCTCGCTCGTCTTCTTCAATTTGGCTTTTCACCGGTGTGTCAGTTAAAACTTTGGTAGATCCTTTTTTTCTGCCTCTGTTTTCTGTCTTGCGAGGACCAGCCTTGGCATGAGGGCGTAACTGTTCCGGAGTAACTGCTGGTGTGACAGAACAACCAGGAAGGTAATCTGAACTGTCAATGACTGCAGGTGTAGAGCTGCAACCAGGAAGGTCATCTGAATTGCCAACGACTGCAGGGGTGGAGCTGCTACAACCATCCGGAGCTGAAAAATTGCTAGACGTCCTCGCCGATTCAGCATCCAACACTCCAGCTTCCGTTAACATCTCGGGTCTGTCCGTTACGTACGAACAGAGGAAGTCATCATCAGTGAAGATGTCGGGGTTGCATGGCCAAATGCCAGTTGCCCTAAAGCCACTGCTAATGTTGCTGGGTGTAAAGGCAAGAGGAAAAGCCTTTCCTGCTAGCTCGGAAATATCGTATATGGTGACAGTTTTTGCTGGGTTATTGAGCAGCCAGGTATCCATCACACGATTGTAATGACCCTTGAATGGTCCATACACACTCACATCCAGCGGTTGAATCTTGTGGCTGCAGTGGGGAGGCATCGTCAAGAGAACAACACCATTGTCTTTAGCCAGCTGAATAACTTTTGAGCTAATATGAGTTTCGTGGTTGTCCATGATGAGAAGCTTCATCTGAGTGAGGCTTGCATGGGAAAACTTGATAAAGTGCGTCATGTAATCACAAAACAGCTCCTGGTTAATCCATCCAGACACGTTTGCACCACCAGAAGAGTCCTCAGGAGCTCCAGCAAGCATACGGGTTTGCATTTTTTTTCTTGGAAATATCATGAAAGGTGGCAAGAACGTGCCATTGGCACAGATCGTTCCCAGAAATGTCACTAACTGACCTCTTTCGCCTGAGGTTACTTTTCCAACCTGCTTTCGTCCCTTTTCGGCAAAGATCTTGGGTGGCACATGAACTGTTGTAAGTCCTGTTTCATCACAGTTGTAGATGCTCCCACCAGTAAACTTGAACCTTTCTAGAATACCCTTCAGATTGTCAAAAAACTGGCCAACATTCTTACGATTAAAACTTGTTGCACGGCTTAGACTCGTAGCTTCGGGTTTTCTCAGAGATAACTCAGTATTCCGGCTTCTAAATCCATACAGCCACTCTTTTCCAGCAGTATTGGCGTCTGTCCATGATTTTGGGACAGCGTTCCCATTAGCCAAAGCATACTGGAAAGCCAGATTTCGTGTCTCCCTCTCTGTCAAGCCATAGCACATCTTACTGGCTTCTATCAAGTATTTCTTCAAGGCCCCTTCCTGTTCAGATGAAAATACTGGAGTAAATCCGTGTTTTCTTGCAAGTGTAATACTGCATTTTTCGTCATCGCTCAGTTCTTTGAACTTCTTAACTCTTCGCTGTAGAACAGAGAAAGTAATTCCGAAACGTGATGCTGTCTTACGAATGCTCTTGCCTTTAATTACTTCATTCACAGCATCTTTTAGAACAATTTCAGATTCAGTCTTCCTGGTAGCAACTTCTTGGTAGTGCTGCTCCACGCCAGATCGAGAAAACCTTGGCATTGTATCTGCAAGAAAATGTAATAGGGTAAAGATCTTTGAAGAAGCTAAACCTTAGCTTTGTGGCGCAGAGCCAGACAACCAAGAATACTAAATAGGGCAACTTATACCTCGGTAGACCAAAGAGTTCATCATAGTGATGATAGAGGCTGGCTGAGATGTTGCAAGATATTCCAATTTTTGGTCTTATGAGGGTCTTTCTGTGCGGTTTTATCATAACAAGCGGACCTTAGTATGCTATAGCAGCTTTAAAGATACGGATGAGAGATAACTATCCCACTCGACAAAGAAATTTAGCGAAAATATAGTTAAATCCTAAGCTAACTCCTATATGTCATGACCCAGTATGTACCACCCATTGGTGATTCACTATGTACCACCCCAACCCTATTGGCAGAAATTGAAAAACCGTCTTAAACTTTCAAAAATTTGAATGTTAGATGGCGCTAATGTGTAGCCAGGACACAGTACTACTAACCTGTGGAAAAATCTCTTAATTCTGCCATACCTTGAAGAAATTATGAATCAAAACAGAATCCCAAAATATTTTTTGGGTAAGATACAAAAAAGTTTAAAGTCAGATATCTCGAAAACAAAGATTGCAACATACCTTTATAAGTGGTTGACGTTGGTGGCCATATGTCAAGGATTGCCATGTGCTACTGAAATGATTTTTTTTGTCTCACCAGATGGCAGATAATCTCACTGATCTGCTATGTACCTATACCCAGTATGTACCACTCTCCCCTAAATGTGAAATCGTTCGGGAACTAGGATAGTTACCCTAATTGGACAAACAGCTGGCGATGTGATTGACGATTGTGTAGCTCAGTTCTGGCAGGAAATTAGCAGCAAAATAGCGTCTAAACAATAAAAATAACTACTTTTTCAAGCATAGGCTAGGACTTCGGGGACAGGGACAGACAAACGGACGGCAGGGGTGGCCCGAAGAGGGTGGCGGTGAGGGGCGGTGACTCCCCCTCCCTTTTGCTAAGTCTTATCAGTCATCTGTTTTGCCTCGCCGAGGTCCCAGGCGTTCATTTTAATAAAAAAAAACAATCCAAGTCATTTAAAAGAAAATTGTTAAATTCGGCTCTGCCCAGCTTGAGACATACGCGTCCCTAAAGACCATCCGAGTCGTTTAAACCAGGTTGTATAACCCCGATAGGTCGGTGACATGATTCATGGTGGCAGCTATTTGGCTACCTGTTCTACTCCCATGTGATTTTTGTCTGCCTAACTTAGGTCTTTCAGATTTTTGCTTGTCAAAATTACAATAGGTTAATTGTTAAAGTGAAGTCTGACCGGATAACATTAATATACCTTATAAACCAAAAGCGACGAGACAGGGTTATGTGCATGGATTGTTGGTCAGACTTTGACTACAAGTGAAAGACATGGAATGTTTAAACATTTTAGGAAAGCCATAAGAATTCAAATGGCAGGAGACCCGCGAAACAAGTGTGCCTCTGAGCCTCGTTTTTGTTGCAATAGTGCTGACGCATCGCTGCTGCAGCACTTCTTTGCTTTTGCACAATATGCATTTTTCATTCACTTTGTTCTTGGTTGAAGCTGCAGCGCTGCAGCACCTTGCAGGGAAGCACGGACTTGGTCGGTGAGCAAGTCCTTGATTCTCGAGAAGCGCTGCCGTCTTCCTCGGAAGCACTGCAGTGAAAAACGGATGTAGAAAGAGTCAGTCCGGAATCGGCCGAGAAGTGGACCTGCAGCATGCAACAAAAACGAGGCTCAGAACAGATGGAAAAATGTTGATTACAGAGCGAGGTTCAGGTGGGTAAAATGCTTGAAAAGGATAAGGGAGATTTTAATGAACACCCGAAGTTCGTTTCCCAGCACAGGAGGGGTTCTGCAGACGCTGGAATAGCTCATTTTAGTCGGAGTAAATTGTTGGCATCTATGCTAGTGTTAAATCACATCTGAAAAGATGTGAAATCATAAGACCATAAGACCTAATTTGGAGGTAAGGTCACAGATGAAGATTGAGGCAGATAGAAACCTTTCAGATGTGCTTGAATTTGCTGCACTGGGGAAATACATAGTGTGCCGTCGGGCGAAAACGAAAGTATGTTTTGAATGAATCGGGGTTTGTTTTTACACAGAAGGAATCAAATTTTGCAAACCAGTTTAAGGTTGTAGTTTTTCGGCTGTAGCACACTGTAGTTTTACGTACTTCTGTTTTCGCCATGAAAGTACAGTGTGTCGAATGGACAAACTAAACGGTACGCGGTACTTTCATAATGAAACAAAAGTACATCAAAACTATAGTGAAACTACACCTGAAAAAAAAAAACGCAAGTGAAGTCTCGTCGGCGAGGCGAAAACTAAAAGTTTGTTACGTCCATAAATCCAGGATTTTCTAAATGCACTGTCAAACCTGTTTTCCTCGTTTTGTTTCGAGTAAGTGTGTCTTAAACATGAAACGTTTGTTTTTGCTATTAGTTCGGATCAAATCTACTTTCTTTTCGATATTTTTTCCTTTTTTGGACTGACAGATTGTGATTTCATAGCTATTCTTTGAGATCGAAAAAAGACGCTCTGCTCCTCGGCATTTACGTCCGTAAATCCGGATTTTTGTTTTGTTTTAATGAACTGGCAAACCTGTTTTCCACCTTTAGTTTTTGAATAAACCTGTCTTTAACATGAAAATTACCTTTTTTGCTATGAATGTTCAACAACTCTGGCCACTGTTTTGTCACTTTTTTTCCCTTTTTTCGACGGACAGATTTGTGATTTTATAGCTATTCTTTCCTTTTCGATGGGATCGCTAAAAGACGCTCTGCTCCTGGCGTCATACAAAATTTCGCCTTCGGAGCATTTCGCAGTATTCTTTATTTAGAAGAACGGTGTGTCATTTACTTTGCGATTAGGCTTAGAATTTTTGAGATTTGAAACACATTAAAGACTAGAATTTGTATGGTAACTTGTTATATCTCGCCAGACAAAGTCAGCTTAAGAAAAATTTCCCCTGCGGCGCTTGCTTTACTTTGTCCCGGATACAGGCGTTGGAAGCGTTCCTCTTTAGCGAATGCTGAAATGTAAAACTGATGAAAGGTATATATAAAAAAAAAATTGATTACAAGAATAATATCAGCTGATGCATTGCAGCTAGTTTTACACTGGCTCTGTTATTTGTTGGCGGAGAATGCACCATTGCCGCGAAGTGGCAACAGTTCGTTTTTGCCGGTGCTTGCGAGTCGGATATTGCGATCCAGGAGTCATTGGGTTGCAGGGTCTCACCCCCCCCCCCCTTGCCTGAGTGCACTGTAAAAGGTTTTTCCGTATAAAGATTAAAGTTAACTGCAGTACTTGCTACTCCGATCATCCTTATCTCTACGCAGATAAGATTACTACCACATAGAGATAAGATGAATCCGAGTAGCAAATACTGCAGTTAACTTTAATCTTTATACGGATAAAATTTTTTACCATGTGCTTCGGGCCAACCCTGACAGACGGACGGGCAGAAATTGCGATCGCTATATAGCAATTGGCCGAAGGGCAAGTGACATAAAAACGCAACTTTATAACTGATTGCCTCAGGGCATAAAACGTGTTTTTCTCTTCCAGGAAGAATTTTGAAAGAAAATGAGCTGAGTGAACTAATTTTGGAATGCAAAGGCAGTGTAAAGTTTGGTGATGATTTTCAGGAGCATGATGTTTGGAAAAGGGAACCTGAGATTGAGGTCGACCCTGTCAAAGACATCTTGGTTGAAGATACCACCTATAAGTGTAATGAATGTGGTTGCACATAATTTGAAGGCATCACATCTGATAGCTCATTTAGAGACACACAGTGCTGAGAATTTCTACAAATGTCCTGAATGTGATGGCGTGTTTACTTACTTCTGGAGCTTGAACTACCACCTAGCCTGGGCTCACACTGAGAAGAGACCTTTGAATTGCTTTGAATGTGGCAACAACTGTTGTTCAATCCAAGCCCTAGAATGTAGTGTCTCTGCTAACCAGGTCGTTCATTGCACCGTCTGTCCAAAAAGGCCATTGAAGGCAACCCACCTAGAACTATGCCCTGTTCCTTGTGAGTTTTGTAAGATATTATTCCCAAGTTCGGTTCGTCTCGGGGCTCATCTAGAGAGGTGCAGCAGTTTGATGCTGGAAGTGGATAAGGCGTTTAGCCCCAAGGGACATGCTTGTGTCTTCTGCGATAGAAGTTTTGCTCGTGTGAGTGAAGTTAAAAGACATTTAAGGATCCACACAGGAGAAAAAATGTTTTTCTGTGAAGTGTGTAATAAAAGGTTCGTCACTAACAGCCAAAAGACCCGTCATACAGGAGAAAAGCCACACTTGTGTGACCTCTGTGATAAAAAGTTTACAACGAGCAGTGGCAAGAGAAGGCACGTGAGAGTTCACACAGGAGAAAAACTATTCCCGTGTAACCTCTGTGATAAAAGGTTTGTTAGAAGTAGTGACAAGACAATGCACGTGCGAACACACACAGGAGAAAAGCCTTTTAGCTGTCAAGTGTGCAATAAAAAGTTCGCCAAAAGCGGCCAAATGACCTGTCACATGAGAATTCACACAGGAGAAAAACCATTTTCTTGTGACCTCTGTGATAAAAAGTTTTCTACTAGTAGTGGGAAGACAATGCACGTGAGAGTACACACCGGAGAGAAACCTTATTGCTGTCAAGTATGTAATAAAAAGTTCGTCGGGAGCGGCCAAATGACCTGTCACATGAGAATTCACACAGGAGAAAAGCCACACTCTTGTGACCTCTGTGATAAAAAATTTACAACTAGCAGTGACAAGAGAAGGCACGTGAGAGTTCACACAGGAGAAAAACCATTCCCGTGTGACCTCTGTGATAAAAGGTTTGCTAGTAGAAGTGACAAGACAATGCACATGCGAACACACACAGGAGAAAAGCCTTTTAGCTGTCAAGTGTGCAATAAAAAGTTCGTCGGGAGCGGCCAAATGACCTGTCACATGAGAATTCACACAGGAGAAACAACATTTTCGTGTGACCTCTGTGATAAAGTGTTTGCCCAAAACAGCTACAAGACAATGCACATGCGAACACACACAGGAGAAAAGCCTTTTAGCTGTCAAGTGTGCAATAAAAAGTTCGTCGGGAGCGGCCAAATGACCTGTCACATGAGAATTCACACAGGAGAAACAACATTTTCGTGTGACCTCTGTGATAAAGTGTTTGCCCAAAACAGCTACAAGACAAAGCACATGCGAACACACACAGGAGAAAGGCCTTTCTGCTGTCAAGTGTGTAATAAAAAGTTCATCGGTAACAGTCAAAAGAATCGTCACATGAGAAGTTATGGAGGAGAAAAGCTATTTTCTTGTGACCTCTGTGATAAAAAGTTCACTAGTAGAGTGGCAAGACAAAGCACGTGAGAGTACACACAGGAGAAACAGAGATTTAACGAGAGGTATCAAATGTACAAACAGGTGTGAAACCACTGATCCAGGGATCAGTTGTTCCCAACCTTTTCCTTACCGCGTATTCCTAATCAAGGTTCAAAAAGTTTATGGACCCCTTTTCGAGAATCATGTTCCTAATATTTAAAAAAAAGATGACATTTATTGTCATGGCATGAATCTGTAAATATATATACAATTCAATCAGATACTTGAGACTGCTTTGTAGCTGAAGTTTGTCAAATCTTGGCTCGATGTCAATAAAGGCAATACTAAGAGTTTGCTTTTGTCCAGACACATTGGCGAAAACGAGACTTCTTAAAGGTAGTTAGATCCGAATGGCATCATAATAGACATGACGATTAGTTGCAAGTTCAGTCAGAGTTTCTGTAAGCCTGTCACTAACAGGTCACATTTTACTAAGAGCGTGTTCCACCCTTCCACAAATAGTAACTATTAGTTACTGTTTCCGTTCCATCCTCACGAAAAGTTACTACGCTGACCGTTCCAACCTTGTCGGAATAGTTACTATTTGCTTGTCATGCTCGGGAGCGTAGTAAGCGTAGTAACTACGCATCTCTGTAACGTGATTGGTCGGATTCGCACCTGGCGTGAGATCCTGCTGGAAAATAGAAAAATCGTTCCAGCCTTGACTGCAAAAAGCCAGAATTTGTGACGTCATGCGTAGTAACTACGGTAAGTAGGACGGAACACGCTCTATATGGATATTGGATCCATTCAGTTTGAGTTCATTTTCATTTAACTTACGAGAAAGTTAGGCACTAAGCAATCTTCCCCAATCTCACCACTGCTCACTGAAAAGCTCCGTTTGTGTTGAGATTAAGATTTCCCGCATCATAAAAAAATTTACGCTGTGGGGACAGCCGCAGATACTCTGAACGTCATAGCCAGAGCAGACAGTTGAAAAAAAACAAAAATCCTGAGCAACAAAAATCCAAAAAACTGAGACAAGGAGGACTCAAATCGAACTTAAAGGAGTTATATCATAAGCATTCTAGCACTTGCAACGTCCAGACTCCCCCCCCCCCCACACCCAAGACCCAAGATGAAGCCACGGCTCGATCCGACCGCTGGGTCATCTAGCGGCGCTGGTCGGAAGCGCCCCACATGGGGAGTATGGAATCATACTTTGACTTGGGATCTAACAAAACGTTTTTATTGTAGCAGGCATAATATGGAAAATGTGGAGAAAAAGTAGACTAATTATTTGTATGATCGATTTCTTTAACTATTTTCTTTTTTGTTTTTTCTTGTTAATTCCCGTAAGTCCACAGAATTAAGGATGTAAACTAGGTTACTGTAAACAAACGCCGTAAATTATACTAAAGTCGTTATGATTTCTTGAAGATTCTGAGACTGAGCTAAATAATATTCAGCTTCCGAGACTCAAAAATGTCAATCTGACCGATGATGTCTTCTTCCGACATATCTAAACGTCCGCATGGTGATATACTTAGTTGTTTTAAGCCTCTTACATGCCACTCGATCTTGTCGAAGGGTCTAGTAATCTTTTGAGAAGCGTCAGGAGATCAATGAATAGCTAATTAGCAATGGCGGATTGGCGTTCAGGAGTGAATTGTGTTCAAGTAATTTCTGGATATCGTTGGCTTCTGGGGGAAACAAAGGTAATAGTATGTTCGTAAAATCAGACCCATCAAAAAACGATGGTGTCTCCCACCTTCTCGCCCCACATGAATCAAAGACTTTAAAAAAGCTGCCTTTTCTTGGATCTAGTGTGACCACTTCGGCGCCTAATACTCTATAAGACTAAGTCCAAAACACGCCAGTGATCCTCAGGAAGAAGGAGTAAACGTGTCCGTACGACTCAGACTCAACCTCTGTGTCAGTCAATCACCGCGATCCTTAGGACCAGCTGTGACACCACTTCTGCCTTTCTTCCGCTAGGTACCTGGAGAAGCCGGAGATTTTGCATCGGCAAGGAGAGATAGTCATCAAGAGTATTCTGCGCTGTTTTGAGCCCAGTGTGACCAGACCAGAGTCTCTAGACTAGGCTTAGCGGAGTGTCGCCGTGATTTGACTCTGTGTCACTTTTCCAAAGTTTTGCAGTACTCTATAGTTTTGCTCTGAAACATACAAACGATTCCAATCACATTGGAGTTTTTACGAAAATTTGTCAGTCATGGTTGTTACGTGTGCTGACTGCTGGGTTAAGTTTCAAACCAAGCAAGATCTGTTGAAACATATCAGTTACTGTCGATCAGGATATGTCAAGCTGGAAAAAGAAGAAGTTGCTGACAGTGTCAGTGAGTTTGAGCAGCAAGCAGGCAAGTGGTAAAATTACATTTATTGACATAGTTTATATTACTATCATAGATCCCTGCCTTGGATATTTCTTCATAGGCAGAGGCGTTACTAGCCAAAATATCTTGTGGGGGGGGAGGCACTTTCCGACTGGCTGGTAATTTTGGTAATAGAGTCTTAAAAAAATTAACAGTTTTTTAGAAAAACTGACTGTTTTGATGAAAAATAGACTGATTTTGAGGAAAATATGTCTGTTTTCATGAAAAAAATCAACCGTTTTGACTGAAATTTGCAATGCTTTAACCCGGTCGATACAGTTATTTTTTACCGACTCGCTGACAACATTGGGGAGCATCCCCCCTCTCTTGTTATGACGCCCCTGTGCATATGCGATAACCTACTATCTGTGAGGCTACTGCAGATCTGGCTGTGTAGTATCCATTTGAGCAGGATTTTTGACTTAGTTTTGCAATAGCCTACATGATCTCCTAGCTAGGTCTGCCAAACCTCTATTTTACGAGGTTTGGCAGATACTCACAACTTGCTTAGCTTCATGCCAAACGTTTTAGGATCGAAGTCTCATCCCCTGCTTTCGGGTTTGACCCTTGTCGACTTCCCCTACGTGACGCCGAGGATCCTCAGGGGTCTTCAGGCTAGTTCAGAACAGAATCAAACGAGTATGCTTGTAGGGTATGACTGTACCAATACTTGAAAATTGATTGTCCAAATGTATAGTGCTTCCAAGCTATGATTTTTGCTCCATTTTGCATCTGTCCTTATTTGAGTACCGAACAATTTTAAAAATGAACAAATGTCTCCAATCAACCCGTCTTCTGGAATATTTTTTAACCAGTTAAGCCCAACCGTATATCTAGAAGAAATTCCAACACGTTCCGGCCAGCGTTGTACAAGATTTGAATGAATCTGCATGTGTAAGCCTCCAGAAACAAACATCCCTATTTTGGAAACGTCACGATAAGGAGAAGGACGCTCTCCGTGGCCATGTCCGTAAATGCATTCTCCATGATGTGTTCAAATATGGTTTTATTGTACACTACCAATGCCAGTCGACAGGGCTGAGCCTCCAATCATGATTTCGGAGTTGACCATTTGAGTCGGCACGAAAGTCTAAAGAACTAATGTTCGAGTCAAGGACTGTTGTGGTAACTAAGTAATGGATAGACTGTTGGGGGAAGCCAAGACAGGAGGGTCGAAAAGATTGTAGAAACAAGCATAGAAACTAGACAGAAGCAGAATCTCCTCGGATGCGAGCACTGACGGGGTAGTCGGAGGCTTCCTGGAATTTTTGTGTTTCTCAACTATAAAATTAACACGAGAGGCCTTAGCTCCTAAACATAGAGGTCTGGCGAAAATTAGCTATTTTCGCAGTCGACAAAGGCACCAACGGAAACAATGCAACTGCGCTTGTCCTATAACAAAAGATTGCCTTAGAGAACTCATCTAGAACGACCTATCAGCTTCGAATCATACCATAAACAATCTGTCATAAGCTAAAATGATGCAGCTAGAGGGAGGCCAAACATATGGGGCACATTTAAGGGTGAAAAATTCGTCCCTATAATCTATCACTGCAATCAAAATCTTGTCAGGATAACAGAGATCTGTCGTGATGTTCTGTCTACTCTTTTGACCACAATAAAATGAGCTCAGTAAAACAGCTAAAGCAAATTCCTGTCCGAAGGGCCAGGAACAGCAGTTATATCCAAATAATGATGTCGTCATGGAAGCAGGTATGTTCTAACTAAAAAGTTTACTTGTGAAGAAAGAGGATTTTGATACGATAATGCCATATTATGCGCGCGTGTATCGATACGAATGTCTACTACTAAACCACTCTGAGAAATTAGCATTTCATTGTCCAAATTAGCGTTTCATTGACGTCTGAAACAAGATTTTGATACAGCAAAAATAAGAAAATATTGCAAAACGATCTGGGACGCAAGGAAAAGATATTTTCGTTACGAAATTTTCTTTTTTGTCAACGAAATGTAACTTGATGACAGCCAAGTGTTATTTTGCGTAAACAAAATAATAGGCGATATCACTTAATTGTTATTTGGTATCAAAGAATTCTCAACTTTCGTCAATGGAAAGCTATTTCCAAATGTCCCATTTTGAAATTTCTTATAGAAACGGCAAGAGGTTACCTTTCGCATAAACCTATTAGGCCGGCAAGGCCAGTCGACAGGGCTGAGCCTCCAATCATGATTTCGGCACAAGACGTTGACCATTTGAGTCGGCACGAAAGTCTAGAGAAGTATTGGTCGAGTCAAGGACTGTTGTGGTAACTAAGTAATGGATAGACTGTTGGGGGGGGGGGGGGCATAGAAACTAGACAGAAGCAGAATCTCTTCGGATGCGAGCAATGACTGGGTAGTCGGAGGCTTCCCGGAATTTTTGTGTTTCTCAACTATAAAATTAACACGAGAGGTCTTAGCTCTTAAACATAGAGGTCTGGCGAAAATTTAACTATTTTCGCTGTCGACGAAGGCACCAACGGAAACGATGCAACTGCACTTGTCCTATAACAAAAGATTGCCTTAGAGAACTCATCTAGAACGACCTATCAGCTTCGAATCATACCATAAACAGAGGGAGGCCAAACATATGGGGCACATTTAAGGGTGAAAAATTCGTCCCTATAATCTATCACTGCAATCAAAATCTTGTCTGGGTAACAGAGATCTGTCGTGATGTTCTGTGTACTCTTTTGACCACAATAAAACGAGCTCAGTAAAACAGCTAAAGCAAATTCCTGTCCGAAGGGCCAGGAACAGCAGTTATATCCAAATAATGATGTCGTTATGGAAGGAGGTATGTTCTAAATAAAAAGTTTACTTGTGAAGAAAGAGGATTTTGATACGATAATGACATATTATGCGCGCGTGTATCGATACTAATGTCTACTACTAAACCACTCTGAGAAATTGGCGTTTCATTGACCAAATTAGCGTTTCATTAACGTCTGAAACAAAATTTTGATACAGCGAAAATAAGAAAATATTGCAAAACGACCTGCGACGCAAGGAAAAGATATTTTCGTTACGAAATTTTCTCTTTTGTCAACGAAATGTAACTTGATGACAGCCAAGTGTTATTATGCGTAAACAAAATAATAGGCGATATCACTTAATTGTTATTTGGTATCAATGAATTCTCAACTTTCGTCAATGGAAAGCTATTTCCAAATGTCCCATTTTGAATCTCTATAAATTAGAAGTATTTACGAACTGCCTTGATAAAAACATAAAACTTTAAATTTCTTATAGAAACGGCAAGAGGTTACCTTTTCGCATAAACCTATTAGGCCGGCAAGAATCGGGAGAAAGGGCCATTCGAACAGTTTCTATCATCTCGGGCAGCCTAAAAGGTCATTCGCCGACTAACCTTAAGCCCGAAAGGACAACAGGAAAAGTAAGAACTTGGATGTACAACTACACTGTAATCTGAGAATAAATTCATCACAGTAGTAAGAATTAGATCGAACTTGAAAATCTGAGTAAGCAACCTGTTGTTAGGGAGACATCCCATAGCACTTTGCTCTGCAATAGTCATCCTAGTTATTCCCTCCCTCTATCGCCTCCTTTTCTATATATCTCTTCGGTTTCCATCACCATCATTAATTTCCCGTTATCGAAACAATAGGTCACTCGGTCTTTATCCACTAGCTCCAGTTAGCTGCTGGCTAACCCGAGGTCAGGCTTTGATCCATTTCATTCTAAGTATTTTGGCTGCGGAATGAATCCGCAGCCAAGAACAGTTATCTTTCATTCTTGGTCCAAGCAGGACCCCTCTATGTTATAATTTATGTTAAGAGTTGTTTATATATTTAGTTAGGGACCAATTAGTGTTATATATTATGTGTCTAACTCTTGTTCATGCATAAGATAAATTAACTATAGACGTTATAAATTAACTATAGACCACCCCCTTTAATCAATTCACAGCCAGTTTTTACTCCTGAATCTGCTCCTTTCCCACTTCAAAATCGATTTGGTAGCCTTTATGTCCAAGTTGGTGTGCCCGTCCCTGCTGACAAGCCTTCTGATCCTAGCCCTCGTGATAATTATTCTCTTCTAGGTGATGTTACCCCCCCTCCCAGTATTAACGTTAATATTTATGCCCCCCCTAATTTATCCCAGAATAAGGCTACTTTAAAGAAATCAGTTGTTAAAGAGTTTGATCAAAATCGTTACAGTTTCCCCGGTTTTCTCCTAACGAATGCTGAGAGTCTGAATTTTGAAAAGTTGGTTGAGCTAAAATCAACAGCAAAACTTAACCATATTGATATAATTGCAGTTACTGAAGTCCAGGCACAAAATCAAAGTTTCCTTAAAATGACAGGTTTTCAGGAGTTCATTAAACTTCGCCCGGCTAATCATCCACTTGGGAAAAAAGGAGGGGGCGTTATGATTTTGGCCAAGGAATTTTTATCTCCTACCCTTATCCATGTACCAGGTCTCCATGATTGCGATGAAATTATTTGGATATCTGCAAAACCAAAATGCCTCCCTCGACCATACACTAATTTAATCATTTGTTCCTTTTATTATTCCCCCGGGCAGAATGTTTGTTCTCGCCGTGAGTTTCATGACAAGCTGCAAGCTAGCCTCGACTTTGTTACGACAAAGTACCCAAATGCTGGTATATTCATGGCAGGCGACGCAAACGAACTAAACGTTGATTATTTGTGTAAAGACCAGAAGCTTAAGCAAATTGTAGATTTCCCAACTACAAAAGGTGGTACCAGTTTGGATGTTATTTGCACTAACCTTAAAAATTTTTACAATCCTCCAATTACCCTTCCCCCCCTTGGTGGTAGCTATCACTTTATGCTACAGCTGATACCTCTTCAAGTGTATAAAACTAATTACTCAGTTTCTAAATTTTCGCACCGACCATTAACTAGTCAAGGGCTTTTAGATTTTGGATCTTGGATCACGGCTGAGAGTTGGGAGGATGTTGTTTCTTGCGTTGATCTTGATTCAAAGGTTAGTTTGTTTCAGTCTAAATTAACGGAAAATTACCAAAAGTGTTTCCCAGAGGTTGTTAAGAAGGTATGTTCTTCAGACAAACCTTACGTAAATGAAAAAATTAAAGAGCTAATCCAATTAAAGTTAAAACTTTTTCGCCGTGGAAAGAAAGACGAAGCGATTGCTCTTAGAAAACAGATAAAGAAAGAAATAAGACGTGCTGCTTCTCGTTATGGTAAGAACAAATTAAATAGTTTAAAACAAAGTAAACCTCAGCAGTGGTTCAGGAAAGTGAAAGAAATTGCGGGTCTTTCGCCCATAAACCTAGATTTTCGACTTGATGAACCGCCGTTTGAGACAGCCAATGAGCTTAACAAACATCTTGCCACGATTGTTCAAACATTCCCTCCTCTCGCAGTCAACCAACACATCCCCGAAACTCCAAAAGAAAAAATTCCCGTATTTTCAGCGAAAGAAATAATTACAAAAATACATAGGCTGAAGATTACTAGTATATGTCCGATTGATATCCCAGTGGATCTAATAAAAGCATTTCCTGATAAGTTAGTAACACCCCTTGCAAACATTTTCAATGATATCAGTACATCCGGAAATTACCCGTCTTGCTGGAAGCTGGGTTATATCACACCAATCCAAAAGAAGGGGGGTTCGAACGATTTTAGTGGTGTTCGACCAATAACACTGACCCCAGTTTTTTCAAAAATGTACGAGGTTTTCTTGGCTGATTGGTTAAAGGCAGAGATTCTTGATCTTATTGATTTACAACAATTCGGGAACCTCAAGGAGGTATCTACTTCGCACTACCTTGTTAGTCTTCTTGACACTATTCTGAAAAATCTTGAAAACCCTGATACTTGGTTGAATCTTTTATTAATAGATCTCCAGAAAGCTTTTGACCTAATTGACCATAATATCCTTGTAAACAAACTGTTGATTGAGTTCCAAGTGAGTCCTTTTTTAGTCAAAATTGTTGCTTCTTTTTTAACAAATCGTTCTCAAGTGCTTAAATACAAAAACGTCTTTTCTGATCCCCTCCCTATTTTTTGTGGTGTCCCCCAAGGAACTCTAATGGGACCAATTTTATTTTTAATAATGATCAATAGCCTATTGACTGACCACCCAGATCGTTGGAAGTACGTGGACGACCTGTCTGCACTGGAGGTATGTCGACGGAATATAAAAAGTTCAATTACGGCTCTACTTGAGGACGCTACTAAGCAAGCGTCTTTGTCGAAGATGAGGGTTAACTCCCAAAAATCATCGGTCATGACTGTGAATTTTTTAAAATCCGTGCCCTCTTTCACAGACCCCATTCCTCCCGAAATCTCCGTTAGTTTTATTAAATTACTTGGAGTTACTATTTCAGCTGACATGAAGTGGGATGCCCATGTTCAAAACATCCTCAAACAAGCTTCCCCTTCGGTTACCATGTTAAAACTTATGAAAAAATTTTCTTGCCCCCCGAAGGATCTCCTCCAACTGTACTGTTCGTTTATCCGGCCAATACTGGAGTATGCTTGTCCAGTGTGGCATTTTGGGCTTACCTCTGAGCATGTTTATAAGATTGAAAATATTCAAAAACGAGCGCTTAGGATCATTAATGGGGAGGGTAAGCTTCCTTACCATTATCTGCTTGGCAGGTTCAGGCTCACCACCTTGGACGCGAGAAGAAACCTCATATGCCTCAATTTCGGCACCAAGACCCTGTCTGTTCCCAGATTGCGTCCTATTCTCCCCGAACTCTACACACCCATCCGCAATAGACCGCAGCGCGACAAGGCTCAGAAAGTACCCAAATTAAATCCAGTCCCCACAAAACATGAAAGGTACCGAAGGAGTTTTGTTCCAAGTTTTGTTGAATTGTACAACAGCCAGTAAACTTAGTCATTATTTTTGTTGAATTTGTTAGTTTTAGTTTTTGACCCTTTTAGAATGTTTTATCTTGTTTTATATATATTTTTAAGTGAAATTACTTTTGACGTAATGATTAAAAAGTTACTTTGATTGAATTTGAAAAAAAAAAATTTTTTACCATTTCTTTAAAGTGATTTTTATTTTTTTTAGAAGTTTTTGGCAAAATGTTCGCCGAATGAGCCCATCGTGTAAATTGTGGTAGTTAAGTTTTGTATCGACTGATGAATTTGTTACGAATTATGTTGCAGTTATTATTTGACTGACAAATTGATTCGAGTGTTTAGTTATGTTTAGACGTAGAAGTCGAAGATTTTAGAAGATTTTTATTTGTTTTAGAAGTTTTTGGTAAAATGTTCGCCGAATGAGCCCATCGTGTAAATTGTGGTAGTTAAGTTTTGTATCTACAGATGAATTTGTTACGAATTATGTTGCAATTATTATTCGACTGACAAATTGATTCGAGTGTTTAGTTATGTTTGGACGTAGAAGTCAAATTCGGCGTTCACGCTGTGAAAGTACTTTTTAGGATTAAAAATCTACTACTACTACTACTACTTATGGTCCATCTCGGCCAGTAGGCCTCGGGCTTGACTGGGTATGGGAATTCCAGCTTCGCTAGGATGTGTGAACCAGCTTGATAAGGGATTTCAGGATTGACTGCGGCTGAGCTATACAATTCCTTGAGACTTTCCCTTGTCTCTTATGTCCGGTTTCCTGACTGGTCCTGGGTCTAGTGGGCACCTACGGTGTCAGAATGTCTTCAGCCCACACCCCAGGAGCCTTAACTTCACTAAACCTCGCCTCCACTCGTCCATCCTCGCAACAATGGTGTAAGAACAGGGATTTGGAAACTTCCCCCACTTTCAACATCTTAGCACTGTAAGGATGGCTACGTCCTTCAATAGCATTTACCACCAGCTTTCGCGCATCAAGAATTCACAGCCCCCATGGTGGCACGATTTCTGCTTTACTACTGCCAAATTTGCGGTTTCGCCCGAATTCCGAGCGAACTACTCGGCCCTCCAAAGGTAAAAGTACGTATATGCACAATTTTTCACTTCTCGACTTAATGCCACCACAATACTAAAAAAAATGTGCTGAATCGAATGGTATATGTAAGAAGGCTCTAGTCCAAATATTAACGGAAATAGCATATGGATAAAGTACGTATCTGAAAAATTTCTGGGCGCATCCAAAGGTAAAAGTACGTATCTGTGTAGATACGTACTTTCACCCTTGGTACGTACTTTTGCCTTTGGCCGGCACATTAAAATGAGAAAGGAAACCAAAGGTCAAAGTACGTATATGTCATGATTCAGCACAATCATCATTGTTTGTTTACCAGAGCAGAGCTGAACAACCAGCAACTCTGAGCTATTAAAGAGTACTGGCATAGAATGTCAAGAGGCTTTCTAAATTTACAGAGAGCGTTGGTTATACAAAAGGAAAGAGATTTAAGGTAAGAAAATTTTGCTTCATGCTATTTTGGAACCTTTTCTCCAAGTAGGCCTAAACCCTCTGGTAAAACCCCATCTGTACTACCAGGTAGGTACAACAGACCCGCTACAACCAGTTTACACAGCTAGCTATGTAGCTGTCGAATTAGTACAGGAGAGCAGCGTCATACCAAATTACCAACCAACCACCTAAAGCCATTTTTTTAGTATTGCCTACAAACATGACTTACCTTTGAAATAAAATAAAAAACAAGGGATGCATCAAAATAACCCCTAGAACCTTCTCTGTCATCTGAGATAATCAGGGATTAGTTTGGTCAACTATTACAACATTGAGAAAAAATTGAGGGCCTCTAAATATTGCTTACCTTAGAAACAAAAAAAAATGTATCAAAATAGCCCTAGAACCCCCTCTTTCATCTGAGATAATCAAGGTTGATAACAAGTTCTTAGAATTCCAATTTTTCAGGACATTGGCATGTCAAGCAAGTACAAATGAGGCATCAACTTCAAATACCGACTTGCCATCTTCCAGTGAAGAGCAACGAGGAGCTAGTTCCTGTTCCCCCCCAGAAATCATCCAGATAAATCAAACAACAGACATATCACCCAATTTTTCTGGACATTCTCGATCAAGGGACACCACTGATGGAGAAGCTAAAACTAAGGCACAGTTAAAACACTTTGCTGATGAAGAATTCGAAAAAGAAGATTTAAGTAGAGGTGATAGTGATGAGTCTGATATTGACTGGGAGGACGTTGAAGGGACATTTGGGTCTTCTGATGATGAAAGGCAGACAACTTTGAAGAAGAGGAGAAAGCTCTTTACAGATTTAGTTCCTCTTTCGGTCAGTAATGATCTTACATCAGATCATCCAGAGTACAATCTGATCCATTTTCCTACCGATCCTTTCCTGCCCTTGGAAGATTCGGCTTCGGATGCAGCAGCTTATGAGACCCAAGATGACCAGCTAAATTTGGACAATCAACCATCTAATGAAAGCAACAATGCTGTTTGTGAACCTGATTCCTCAGACCATGTCATGTGTGTAATTGACGCTGTAGCAGCAAGGTCTGTGGGACAAGATAGAGAAAATAGACGTGAAGAAAATGGTGGAGGAGAAGGAAGGTCTATTGTTGACCTTACTCCAAAACGAGTTCGCTCAGAAAAAGATAAATTTGAAAGAGATGTTAAGAAGTATCCATTTCCTGACGAACCTGGCTGTAAATCTAACAAATGTACAAACTCATGTTTGAAGTTTTCCAGTGTAGAATTCAGGAAAATTTATGACACATGTTGGAGCAAAGAATATAAATCAAGACAAATGTGGCTCGCTTCTTTGCTGACATTCCTACCAGTTAAAAGAAGGACTATTGCCCCAGAAGCTGCGTGTAGAAAAAAAACTACAGTTAGGTACAGCCTTCCCAGAAATTCGAATGACGACCCCACACTTACCCCAAAAGTTGAAAACTTGCCAGTTTGCAAGTCTACATTCCTTGGTTGTCTAGGATTAGGCAAGAATGACAGAGTGATTTTTACAATCAAGTCAAAAATTGAAAGGGATGCTCTTGGGAATGAGCTCAAGGACGGAAGGGGCCATAAAGTGGCAGGGCCACCAAACAAAGTTGATCGAAGCCTTGTGATGCAGCACATTGAAAGCTTTCAGCCAGCAATTCCACACTATCGTCGAGCTCACGCTCCAAATGTTCGGTACCTTTCTCGTGATTTGAGCTACAAATTTATGGCAGAAGACTTTAATGAAAAATATCCAGCAAATAAAATCTGTGATGAGACATATAGGAAGATTCTTAATGGTATGAAAGTATCATTGTGCATGCCCCAAAGTGACAGCTGTGACATTTGCACACTATTAAAAGAGAAAGTAGGGGCTGCGAGAACTCCTGGTACAAATGGTGAGGCAACCGAGAAAGAGACTGAACTGTACAGAAAGCACAGAGATCTTGTTGAACAGGTTTCAAAAGCATTTTCTGAAGATAAGCAGAAATACGAAAAAGATTCAACTACCATGTTGTTCACCGTGGACCTACAAAAAGTGTTATTGCTTCCCATCATGCACAGCAGAAAGGAGGCCTTTTTTCTATCAAGACTCGTGTGTTTTAATGAGACGTTTGCCCCCGTTAAGGCCACCCAACAAAACCAGAACCTTTGCGTTGTTTGGAACGAATCTCGACAAGGACGTGATGCACCTGATATAGGTAGTGCCTTCCACAAGGTCTTAAAGATGAATAGGGATATCTTGCACTTCATTTTTTATACTGACAATTGCTGTGCCCAGAACAAAAATTGGACAATTTTTAGTGAATTTGTACTGATAGTCAACAGTGAAGGAGGACCTGAAACGATTCGTATCAAGTATCTAGTGAAAGGCCATACGCACATGGGGGCTGACTCCATACACGGATCGATTGAGTCTCGAATTCGAAAAAGGGATGTTCTTGACTTTGAGGATTTGTGCGACACCATAGAAAAAAGTAGAAAATTCACGAAAGCCGTGAAAATGGACATAGAAGACTTTTGCCAGTGGAAAAGCTTAAAAGCTCCTGGCATCGTCATGAAGAACTTGGGCGTGACCATTGATGAGTTCAGTGAGGTCTGTTTTAAGAAGGGAAAAACAGAACTGTTCTATAAAACTAGCCCTGAGGGTGAAGAAAAGAGTCTAAGTTTTGTGCCAAAAAAGCTGGTTAGTACAATCAAAGAGGCAAAGTATCCTTTGCCAGATCCGATTCTTGGCGCAAGGGGGGTAAAGCCAGAAAAGAAAAAGGCCATCTTGGAAAAACTTGTACCTTTTATGAATGAGAATCGCCGTACATTTTGGCGCACTATGCCTTCATCAACAGCTTCTGTCGATTTGCTGAAGCACGGCTGTGTTTCTTAGCTGCCTGCAGTATTTCAGTGATTTCTTTTTATTTTTTTTATTTTTTAACTTCTAATTATTTGAATAAAAAAATGACTTGTTGTACATGCTTCATACGTGGTTTTACCTTCGGTATACGTCATAGATACGGGGTTTTGGGCAGAGTAAAAGTGCGTTTTATGTTTTATACAGACTTTTACCTTTGGGACTTCATTCGAATTCGAGTCTCGAGTCAAAGGTAAAAGTACGTATATGTCATATACGCACTTTTACCTTTTGAGAGCGCCTCTTTATATGAGTAACGGTCCAATGGTAAAAGTACGTATATGTCATATACGCACTTTTACCTTTTGAGAGCGCCTCTTTATATGAGTAACGGTCCAATGGTAAAAGTACGTATCTACTGTTTCAGGCTTCGGGGCAGTAATAATAGAAAATTTTACTTAAAAATATGAAATCCCCATATTTGTTTACCTATTTAACTAATTTCCAGAATTAGCCAGTGTCCAGTTTCACCGTAAACCGTATTTGAAGCTCTCAAAAGTACTCAAACTTTGAGCCGTGATTTATCGAAATAATGAAAAGTGTAGATACGTACTTTTACCTTTGGAGGGCCGTACTGTCTAGTCCAGAAAAAAAAGAAAAATTCAGAAATGAAGCCGGCGTATCTCCTTATCCCTATACAGAAATCTAATCAACTTTAAATAAAAATTTTGACTTAAAAAAATGCGGGTACAACCCGAAGAAATAGAAAACCGTGATTTCCGGGTTTTCTTGATCAGCTAATTATCCCTCTAGGATGATGTGCGACGGATAAATATAAGTTCGGCTATTTCGGTTTCACTTCCGGCAAACCGTCCTCAGCGAAAAACAAAACAAAACTAAATCATAAAATCCACCACAATCACAACAGGAGAACGATGCGGAACCAACAGACAATAAGACGAGATGTAACTAAAAACCAGAAGAAAACGGTGCGGATGCAGATAAAAATAAAATAACGAAAGATAAAATATGCGTGTTAAAAATGTATATGTACAAATCTGTGATTATTTACAATTCTGAGTGTATATTTACAATTTACCATCCGTCTAGGAAAGCGCAGAAGCTTTCACCCAGAAAACGGCCCACTCGAAAAATCCATTATACATTGACCACTTTTGATAAAATCTTCCACAAAACTGGCCACTGCTAACAAGATTCATGCGCGACTCGCGATATAGCCTCTTTGCTCTGTATGCCCCGAGGGCGTTTTACAGTTTTGTTGTTTATTCAGCGCCTCACGAGTTCGAATAATCGCCACACCGGCTGCGTGTCTAGTCGGTCGCGTGTTAGTGGCAGGGATATTTGAAGCTATTGGTAGGATAACGGGAACATGAAGTAGGGTTTGAGGGGGTCTTAAAAATGCGGCATCCTTTTAAGAATCTGTCGTACACTGGGTTTATGCGGAACTCTCCAGTATCTCTGTTTAGAGCTAGTTCTCTTATTTCGTATTTTTTTATCTCAAAAGCTTCCCTGATGAACTGCCCCAGACCTGTCTCTCTGCCTATTATTTTACTTTCATCAAAACGGATGTTGTGATCAGGGTTGACATAAATGTGTTCAGCCAGAGCACTAGAGAAGTTCTCTGGTCTGTTTTGGCACCGAAGAGTTGCGTCTATGCTGGTTCTGTGTTCGTGGAACTACTTGTCCGGCGAGAAATGATTGTCACCATCGTGCTCAGCATGTCTTCTTACACCATAATCGACTATCACATTAGCTGTTTAAAAATGTTTTCTTTGTCCCTTAAACTGAACCCCCACCCCCAAATATAAGGCTACAGAGCCCATCTACGAACTCGACCTTACCTTTGATCCAAACAATCCTCATACCAAGTTTCATCAAAGTATCTCATTCCGTTCGAGAGTTATCGTGCTTACGGACGGACGGACGGGCGGACGGACATTTGCGATGTCATAGGTATCCCTCCACTTACGTTTTTGGATCCCAAAAATTTTTTTCTGTGTTTTTTATCGCCCGCCCTCTTCTTCGATGAATGATTTTCTATATTATGAATTGTTCTTAGAGTCTGTTTCCGGTCACAATTGCAAACAAGTTCTGGAGGTGGGTGACTATATTAGCGTGTTAGAATTCAATCTTCCTTCTAGTAATTATTGTAAAGATAAAGCCCTTACTTTTGAAGATCCTAACGTGAACAAGACATGATAAGAGTAACAGAAATATATCTTATACTGGGAGTGTTTTAAGTTAGGATGTGGGTGGTCAGATTTTTGTGTTTCTCATTACTGGGGTAATTCTCCTGGTATGCGGGGCAGAAGGTTGGTCGAGTTCAGGACAGAATCAAACGAGTATGCTTGTAGGATATGACTGTACCAATACTTAAAAATTGACTGTCCAAAAGTATTCCTTGACACAGATTAGTACAAATTAATACGGATAAAAATGTATTTCAGGACCAAGATGAACGAACTTCAAGTCCACCTTGCCGATAACCATAACGATTATATGGCCTCCAAGCAAACTGGATGTCCTTACAGACTGGAAGAAAAGAGTGTCCTGGCAATTCACCAAATCGGGATTGACCCTTGTCTACTTCGGCGTCGGGAGTAGTTCCCTATTTTCTCATATGTGAGAGGAGGCAGAGGCAATGAAAACCTGGTGCATAAATGTAAAATGTAAAATTGTATTTGTATTTATTATATTGTATTTATTTCAGGTCGATACGTCCACGGACGACGACGTCATTGTCGCAGATGAGCTACGAGGGAGGCTGGCTGCGTAAGGTTTTTCTGACAGAAAAATGATTAGTTTTCTCGGAAAACATTGTAATTCATCTCCGCCATCTACCCATCTACGTAAGAATCTACGTAAGAAAAATGAAAGAAGAAAAAGATATTTGCAAGACATGGCTGCAAGAAATGAAACCGGCAACCGTCACTGCAGCACAAGAGATATCACGCGACGCTTACCAAACAGAGAAACAACACCTAAAATTTCTATACGAAATTCTGTATCAGCTTCAAATAGAGATCAACGAAGGAAAAAACTCAGGTAGAGAATATTTTGAGGTGTTGCGAGAGATCAAAGAAATTGAAATTAAAAGGGCAGAAGGAATCAAAATAAGAGCCAAAGCAGATCTACAGATACAGAATGAACAGATAACGACGACGCTTATATGCAAAGAGAAAAATAGAACAAGGGTACAGCGATACAAAATCTAAAGAGTAAAGATGGAAAGTTGATAACCGAAAAGTCGGAAATCCTTAAAGAAGTCAGAGATTATTTCCAGATTGTATTTCGAGACAAAGAAACCGAAGATGGGCAGATTAGCAACTCAAATAGAGAATATTTTGAGGTGTTGCGAGAGATCAAAGAAATTGACATTAGAAGAGCAGAAGGAATCAAAATAAGAGCCAAAGCAGATCTACAGATACAGAATGAACAGATAACGACGACGCTAATACGCAAAGAGAAAAATAGAACAAGGGCTACATCGATACAAAATCTAAAGAGTAAAGATGGAAAGTTGATAACCGAAAAGTCGGAAATCCTTAAAGAAGTCACAGATTATTTCCAGATTGTATTTCGAGACAAAGAAACCGAAGATGGGCAGATTAGCAACCAAGTGAAATGTTTCTTGGGAAACCTAAATATCCCGAAACTTGAAGAAGAACAAAACGAAAAGCTGACACAGGATTTCATGCCGGAAGCAGTAAGCACCAACATGGAGGAGTAATTAAACGAAAGACTTCGGATGTTCTAGCTTCCATAAGAAACGTGCTTATTCAGAGCGAGAAATTAAAGAAAAAGCAAAAGGCGAGGCTATGTATCACAACCTTCGATATACGCAAAGCATTTGATAAGCTAAAAGGAGTCATCCTTTTTATAGTAATGGAAACATATGGCATAGATCCGAAATTTATAAAATGGATCGAAAACTTGTATGAGAAAGTGCTACAAGTGATTGTCATTGGGAGCCGAAGAATTTGAAGCAGAACGGAGTTAGACAAGGTTGTCCCCTGAGTCTACTTTTATTTGAACTATATTTTGACCCTTTGCTGAGATACTTGGAATCGGAGATTAGAGGAATAAAATTAGAGGACGTAACGCTGAAACTGAAAGCTTTCGTCGACGATCTAAATACCTTTACAAGCAGTGACGAAGATCATAAAAAAGCAGTCTTGTGGGATATTTCGCCTCGAGCTGAACAGGAACAAATGTGAAACCTTGTGCCTCGGAGAAGAGAATGGAATGGAAATTAACAACATAGAGCGGGTAGATGAAATAAAAATCTTGGGGGTCAGCATAGAAGAGTGGTTCAACGATACGTCGATACGTCCACGGACGACGACGTCATTGTCGCAGATGAGCTCCGAGGGAGGCTGGCTGCGTAAGGTTTTTCTGACAGAAAAACGATAATTTAGTTTTCTCGGAAAACATTGTAATTCATCTCCGCCATCTACCCATCTACGTAAGAACTTAGAAAAATGAAAGAAGAAAAAGATATTTGCAAGACATGGCTGCAAGAAATGAAACCGGCAACCGTCACTGCAGCACAAGAGATATCACGCGACGCTTACCAAACAGAGAAACAACACCTAAAATTTCTATACGAAATCAGCTTCAAATAGAGATCAACGAAGGAAAAAACTCAGGTAGAGAATATTTTGAGGTGTTGCGAGAGATCAAAGAAATTGAAATTAAAAGGGCAGAAGGAATCAAAATAAGAGCCAAAGCAGATCTACAGATACAGAATGAACAGATAACGACGACGCTTATATGCAAAGAGAAAAATAGAACAAGGGTAGAGCGATACAAAATCTAAAGAGTAAAGATGGAAAGTTGATAACCGAAAAGTCGGAAATCCGACTTTTCCAGTCGGATTATTACCAGATTATTTTTACCAGGATTATTACCAGATGCAGCCACAACGGACCCAGCCCCACCCGACGAAAAAATTGTAGTCTACGTAGTTGTACGGTAGTTGTGCGAAAAAGTTGCATGCAATACTATGTAATAGCAAAGAATATTATCATTTAATGTGCCTCAGACTGGTCCAATCTCATGTAGTAGTATCCAGTAGCATCCTGTCTTGCCATCGTAAGACGGTAGCTTTGAAGTAGAAGCATGTAGTAGCATCAGTTAGTACTGCATGCTACTTTTTCGTACATCTTCCTACTACTATTTTGAGATACGTTTTTGATCGGGCAAGTTCGTCAGCATCATTGCTAATGATATTCGCAAAGCATCAAGAACTAATTGGCCACTGGGAATTGCGGTCTAGACTTTACACTTCAGCCTATTATGAGCGGCCTGTGACATTTTTGCGACGTCAGGGGAGAAATAGAGAAATTCGATTAAACCAAGATTGCAGAATGTATAGAGGGAGCCGAGTGGCCAGCAAGGCGCCGGACGCGTTTACATTAGCAGAGGCGTTACTAGCCAAAATATCTTGTGGGGGGGGGGGGGGAGGCACTTTCCGACTGGCTGGTAATTTTGGTAATAGAGTCTTAAAAAAATTAACAGTTTTTTAGAAAAACTGACTGTTTTGACGAAAAATAGACTGATTTTGAGGAAAATATGTCTGTTTTCATGAAAAAAATCAACCGTTTTGACTGAAATTTGCAATGCTTTAACCCGGTCGATACAGTTATTTTTTACCGACTCGCTGACAACATTGGGGAGCATCCCCCCTCTCTTGTTATGACGCCCCTGTGCATATGCGATAACCTACTATCTGTGAGGCTACTGCAGATCTGGCTGTGTAGTATCCATTTGAGCAGGATTTTTGACTTAGTTTTGCAATAGCCTACGTGATCTCCTAGCTAGGTCTGCCAAACCTCTATTTTACGAGGTTTGGCAGATACTCACAACTTGCTTAGCTTCATGCCAAACGTTTTAGGATCGAAGTCTCATCCCCTGCTCGTTGCAGCCACAACGGACCCAGCCCCACCCGACGAAAAAATTGTAGTCTACGTAGTTGTGCGAAAAAGTTTCATGCAATACTATGTAATAGCAAAGAATATTATCATTTAATGTGCCTCAGACTGGTCCAATCTCATGTAGTAGTATCCAGTAGCATCCTGTCCTGCCATCGTAAGACGGTAGCTTGGAAGTAGAAGCATGTAGTAGCATCAGTTAGTACTGCATGTTACTTTTTCGTACAACTTCCTACTACTATTTTGAGATACATTTTTGATCGGGCAAGTTCGTCAGCATCATTGCTAATGATATTCGCAAAGCATCAAGAACTAATTGGCCACTGGGAATTGCGGTCTAGACTTTACACTTCAGCCTATTATGAGCGGCCTGTGACATTTTTGCGACGTCAGGGGAGAAATAGAGAAATTCGATTAAACCAAGATTGCAGAATGTATAGAGGGAGCCGAGTGGCCAGCAAGGCGCCGGACGCGTTTACATTAGCAGAGGCGTCCCGGGAGGACGGGGGCGAGGGGGGGGGGTTGCTTTGATCATTCGCTATCCTTTGTACCCACATTTCCGAATTAGGCGATTGAACGTGTTTATTGGTTCCATTCTTTATCGAATTTGGTAATTAATCCAACTTTTGTTCATTCCGCGTCGATTCATTCCGCGTCTCTACGTAATTTTGGTGATTTGACGTATTTATTTGGTGTCATTCGTTAGCGAATTCGGTTGTTCACCGGACTTTTCTCAAGTCAGTATCTGTCGTATCGCATTCGGTCAATCAATTTCACAATTCGGTGATTAATCAGATCCATTTGATTCTAATTCGTTACCGAATTCGGTAATCACCTGATTTTTGTTTGGTCCACATCTGTTATCAGACTCGCCACGTTCGGTTGTTTTAGGTGGTCCTACCAAAGTTTTATTCCATTCCAAAATTCGGTCGTTATACCGCTCCCGATCTGCTCCTTATTTTTTTTTTAATTAGTTTTTCGGTAGTACGAATTCATTATTTGGTTCACCCCAGTTACTGAGCTTGGTAATTTAAGTGGCGTTTATTTAGCTCTTGTTCTTTGCCATTTGACGGTATGCACTGACATGGGTCCGTGAGCCAATTTTTTTGTTCTTTTATACTACCGGAACCCTAGTCCATAGCCATCTATGTCCGTCAGCTGGCCATTTACAACCAAATAGTCATTGCTACCGGTAGCCTACCTTAGCTCTCAACATGCAAGTTTCCGTTAGTCTATGCCGTCACATTCATGACTCGTAGCTCGCACGGTTTGATTTCCATGAGAACTACTGGTTCCGTAGCCCGTAGGACATTAAGCACGGCTCTACTTACAAATAATCACTTCCCCAATCCAACTTTCCCCGGAACCGGAAGTCCGGAAACTATAAAGTAAAACGAACACAAGTTTTTGTATTTTTAAAAGGTTTCCCCCTATTTCACCGACAGCAAGTGGTTCAACATTAAAAACCTAAGAACTTTCTAAAAAATAGCTTTCTATTATTAAAACTCGGTAGGATAGTCAGCACTAGCATTGCCTACAGAACGGTGTATAATTCACTTCGAAATTCTAACTGGAACATCCGTTTTTGTATTTATAAAGGTTTCCCCAATATTTCACCGACAGCAAGCGGTTCAATATTAAAAACCTAAGAACTTTATAAAAAATAGCTTTCTACTATTAAAACTCGGTAGGATAGTCAGCACTAGCATTGCCTACAGAACGGTGTATAATTCACTTCGAAATTCTAACTGGAACATCAGTTTTTGTATTTTTAAAAGGTTTCCCCAATATTTCACCGACAGCAAGCGGTTCAATATTAAAAACCTAAGAACTTTCTCAAAAATAGCTTTCTATTCTTAAAACTTGGTAGGATAGTCAGAACAAGCATTGCCTACGGAACGATATATAATTCACTTCGAAATTCTAACTGGAACATAAGTTTTTGTATTTTTAAAAGGTTTTCCCCCTCTTTTCACCGACAGAAAGCGGTTCAGTCTTAAAAACCTAAGAACTTTCTCAAAAATAGCTTTCTATTATTAAAACTCGGTAAGATAGTCAGCACAAGCATTGCCTACAGAACGGTGTATAATTCAACATAAGTTTTTGCATTTTTAGAAGGTTTTCCCCCTCTTTTCACCGACAGAAAGCGGTTCAGTGTTAAAAACCTAAGAAGTTTCTCAAAAATAGCTTTCTATTCTTTAAACTCGGTAAGATAGTCAGAACAAGCATTGCCTACAGAACGGTGTATAATTCAACATAAGTTTTTGCATTTTTAAAAGGTTTTCCCCCTCTTTTCACCGACAGAAAGCGGTTCAGTGTTAAAAACCTAAGAAGTTTCTCAAAAATAGCTTTCTATTCTTTAAACTCGGTAAGATAGTCAGAACAAGCATTGCCTACAGAACGGTGTATCATTCGATTAGAAATTCTAACTGGAACACAAGTTTTTCTTTTTATGGCACTTGAGCATACTCAAGTGCCATATAGCGATCGTAATTTCTGTCGGTCTGTCGGTCTGTCTGTCTGTCGTTCTGTCGTTCTGTCGGTCTGTCCAGGTTTTGCTAGTTTGGGCACTTCCACACAAGCTAGGACGATGAAACTTCACAGGCATATCAGGGACCCGACCAGATCAACTTAAAAATAATCACTTCCCCAATCCAACTTTCCCCGGATCCGGGAGTCCGGAAACTATAAAGTAAAAAGGGAGCAAAAAGTAAAACGGGAGCAAAACAAAACGCTGGCCGAAGGCGGGATCGAACCAGGAACCTTTGGGTTAACAGTCCAGTATTCTACCACTGAGCTATGCGACTATGTATCAAAAAGCGAATGCGAGAATATTTATAGTTTAAAGATGGTCAGTCCAAGTCAAACAAATCTAGTGAAACGTTTGGCAGGAATATCAGCGAACCGACCAGATTAACTTGGATATAATCATATTCCGGATCCGAAACTTGACATATGTCAAGAACAATTGCCGATAACTGGGGGGGGGGGCTGGGGGCTGGAGGGGGGGCACCCAGAACCTCGTGAAACGCTTCCACATAAGCTAGACCGATGAAACTTGGCAGGCGTGTTGGGAAACCGACCAGATTAACTTGGAAATAATCACTTCCCCGATCCGGCCATCTTGGGGGCAGTGGAGGGATGAGAAGTCCGGAAAGTAGTAGCATGCCTAACTTTTGAACGGGTAATCAGATATGCCTGAAACTTGACATATGTCAAGAACAAGTGCTTCAGAAGCTCAATTTCAAATCCGGACCAGATCCAATAACTGTGGGGGGGGGGGGGGCTGGAGGGGACACCGGAAATCTCATGAAACGCTTCCACATAAGCTAAGACAATGAAATTTGGCAGGCATATACGGGAACTGACCAGAAGAACTTGGAAATAATCACTTTCCCCATCCGGTCATTGTGGGAGGAGTGGAGGGATGGGAATTCCGGAAACTAGTAGCATGCATAACTTCGGAACGGGTAATCAGACATGCAAGAAACTTGACATATGTCAAGAACAAGTGCTTCAGATGCTCAGTTTCAAATCCGGACCAGATCCGATCACTGGGGGGGGGGAGCTGGAGGGGCAACCGGAAATCTGGTGAAACGCTTCCAAATAAGCTAGCACAATAAAACTTGACAGGCATGTGAGGGAACCAACCAGATTAACATGGAAATAATCGCTTCCCCGATCCTGCTATCGCGGGGGGTGGTGGAGGGAAGGGGAATCCAGAAACTAGAAACATGCATAACTCAGGAATGGATAATCGGACATGCATAAAACTTGACAATTGTGAAGAACAAGTGTCTCAGATATTCAGTTTCAAATCTGGACCAAATCCGAAGAGAGGGGGATTAGAGGGGGGGGGGGGGACCGGAAATGTCGTGAAATGCTTAGGGTCGATGGATCGGGATGTCACAGTAGAAGGGTTGGAAGGGGTTTTCCCGGATTTCCGGTGATCACGAGTTAGGGTACTTCGAGGGGTACTTCCACATGTACCAGGACCATGAAACTTGGCAGACATATTAGGTACTCTTCCAGGTCAACTTGAAAATAGTCCTTTTCCCGATCCGATGATCATGGGGAGATTCTATTGACATGCATAACTTTGGAACAGGTGATCAGACGTGCATGAAACTTGTCAAGTGTCAAGAACAAGTGACTCAGATGGTCAATTTCAGGTCTGGAACGGATCTGATAAAATCGGGAGGAGCTGAAGGCGGGGGGAGAAATCTCTTGAAGCGCTTAGAGTCGAGAGATCGGGATGGGACTTGGAGGGAAGAACAAGCATAAGCCACAGATACATTGTAGAGGCTTAACGGCCTGCCATTCAATTTGCAAATATATTATTATTATTATTAATATCATTGACAAAACAGGACCGATC
The DNA here is from genome assembly GCA_023053575.1 of Branchinecta lynchi. NCBI lineage: Eukaryota > Metazoa > Arthropoda > Branchiopoda > Anostraca > Branchinectidae > Branchinecta > Branchinecta lynchi. Next base: position 115,013 of record JAKZAP010000093.1, on the reverse strand, counting down.
GTGTCACAGTGGGGGGAGTTGGAGGGGGTTTTCCCTAATTCCGATGATCACGAGTTAGGGTACTTCCAGATGTGCTATGGCCGTGAAACTTTGCAGGCATGTTAGGGACTCTATTAGATTGGCTTGAAAATATAGTCCCTCCCCCGATCCGATCATCGTTGGAGGAAGATACAGTTGTCAATGAGTGGTATAACCATTTCAGATCTACTAGATCAAGCCCATTTTCTGATGAAATGAATATCGGGAGAGAGATCCAGCCTTGAAAACTGCAAACCGTATCTGACAAACCTGCTAACTGTTCTTACAAGTGCCATATGAGCTTTCAGCTCTTGTTTTTAAAGGATTCCCACTTGATTTCACTAAAAGCAAGCAAGCAAACTTTTTTATTTTTGAGTTTTTCATAAAAGTAAATATGCCATTGGATAGAACTCATTGAGACGTAGTGAATGACGCAACCCTCACTTAAATCGGACTTGAAATCGCGGAGCAGCGATTCTTACAATTTTCACTTGCCGGCGATCCGCCGTGAAAAAAAAAAGTTTACATGGGATTTTTTTGTATCTTAAAGTTTTTCTCAGAAGTCAATACCCCGTTCGATAGATCTTATTGAGACGTAGTGACTGTGCAAAGCTCACTGGAATCGGACTTAAAACGTCGGTTCAGCGACTTTTTCCGTTTGATCGTTTCCGGTACCGGCAAAGTAAACAAATTAGAAAATTAATAACTTTTTTATTACTTGGCTTTTAATAGTGAAACTTGGTAAGGTGATCCGGAATAACATGAGCTATGGAATGGTATATCGTTTTCAAGAAACATCCTATTTTTTCTGCCCCTTTACTTTTTGCTGCGAAGAGCCTTTTTGCGGGACTTCCCCGTCTGTACATCCAAAAACACAGAAACCGCTAAACTTGGGAAAGTTGTATTTATTATTATTTTATTCTAAAAAGGATATGGTTCGAAAGAGCGCAAGAAGTCGTACAAGTGGACCTAGTTTCATGAAGATAGAATTTAATCTGTGTCCCCGGGGGAGATTTGAAAGTTCATTTTCGTTCGGTAGCTACAATCGGACGCACAGCTACACAAGTGAGCCACGAATGGGGAGATGTGAAAGTCTTTATTGTTTGATTTTTTATGACGGATTATATATGAATCGATAGAGAATCAAAAGCTGTATAAGATGGTATAAGTCCCATTAGAATCCGGATTAAGCTGGAAGAGTAGGTCTGGAACAAGCATCCTTTGCGTGAACATCCGTGCGTCGCTGGGGGAAGTACTTAAGAAAATCTTAAACTTAAACTTTTTATAATAAATAAGATATCATTGGATAGAGCGCTGGATATAATCATATTCCGGATCCGATCATAGTGGGGGGAGTGGAGGGATGGGAAATCCGAAAACTATTAACATGCATAACTTTGGAAAGGGTAATCAGACACGCGTGAAACTTGACCTTTGTGTTGCCAGTCCAGTTTTCTACCACTGAGCCAAGCTATGATGTATACAAAGCGAATGCGAGAATAGATACGGTTTAAAGATGGTCAGTCCAAGTCAAATAAATCTAGTGAAACGCTTGGCAGAAATATCAGGGAACCGACCAGATTAACTTGGATATAATCATATTCCGGATACGATCATAGTGGGGGAGGGGTGGAGGGATGAGAAATCCGGAAACGATGGTCTGTCGGTCTGTCCCGGTTTTGCTAGTTTGGGCACTTCCACATAAGCTAGGACGATGAAACTTGGCAGGCGTATAAGGGACCGTATAAGGGACCATAGTGGGGGGTGGGGGGTGGAATAACAAGAAATCCGGAAACTAGTAACATTCATAACTTTAGAACGGGTAATTGGAATTGTGTGAAACTTGACATATGTCAAAAACAATTGCCAATAACAGGGGGGGGGGGGGCTGGAGGGGGGCACCCAAAACCTCGTGAAACGCTTCCACATAAGCTAGAACGATAAAACTTGGCAGGCGTGTTGGGAAACCGACCAGATTAACTTGGAAATAATCACTTCCCCGATCCGGCCATCTTGGGGGCAGTGGAGGGATGGGAAATCGGGAAAGTAGTAGCATGCCTAACTTTTGAACGGGTAATCAGATATGCCTGAAACTTGACATATGTCAAGAACAAGTGCTTCAGAAGCTCAACTTTAAATCCGGACCAGATCCGATAACTGGGGGGGGGGGGCTGGAAGGGGCACCGGAAATCTCATGAAACGCTTCCACATAAGCTAGGACAATGAAATTTGGCATGCATATCAGGAAACCGACCAGAAGAACTTGGTAATGATCACTTCCCCGATCCGGCCATCTTGGGGGCAGTGGAGGGATGGAATGTCCCTATTTTCCGGATTCACAAACCTCCCCCACTCCCGCGATGATCGGATCGGGCAAGTGAATATTTTCAAGTTAGTTTGGTGCCTGCCAAGTTTCATCGTCCTAGCGTATCTGGAAGTACCCTAACTCGCAAACACCGGACTAACCGACCGACCGACAGAAATGTGATCGGTATATGGCACTTGGCTGGAAGGCAAGTGCCATAAAAAAGTCGGAAGAGAATCTCTGCAAAATCCGACGCATAATTCTAAGGAAAATTCTGTATGAGTCCCAGCTAGCGTGCGGGAAAAACCTTTATTTTGCAAAAGAAAAAGTCAGAAGAGAATCACTTAAAGACCAGTTGGTGCGCAAAGACCAGCATAATACTCCCTCAAATTTTCAATTTAATTGGGAAATAAATGTTGAATCTATTGCTAAATCTGGCGTATAATTTTAAGGAACATACTGCATAAGTCCAAGCTAGCTTGCGGGAAAAACCTTTATTTTGCCAAAAAAAAGTCGGAAGAGAATCTTTCAAAGACCAGTCGGTGTGCAAAGACCAGCATAATAGTCCCTCAAATTTTCAATTTAATTGGGAAATAAACGTTGAATCTATTGCTAAATCTGGCGTATAACTCTAAGGAACATTCTCAGTCCAAGCTAGCTTGCGGGAAAAACCTTTATTTTGCAAAAAAAAGGCGGAAGAGAATCTTTCAAAGATCAGTTGGTGCGCAAAGACCAGCATATTAGTCCCTCAAATTTTCAATTTAATTGGGAAATAAATGTTGAATCTATTGCTAAATCTGGCGTATAACTCTAAGGAACATTCTCAGTCCAAGCTAGCTTGCGGGAAAAACCTTTATTTTGCAAAAAAAAAAGGCGGAAGAGAATCTTTCAAAGATCAGTCGGTGCGCAAAGACCAGCATATTAGTCCCTCAAATTTTCAATTTAATTGGGAAATAAACGTTGAATCTATTGCTAAATCTGACGTATAACTCTAAGGAACATTCTCAGTCCAAGCTAGCTTGCGGGAAAAACCTTTATTTTGCAAAAAAAAAGGCGGAAGAGAATCTTTCAAAGATCAGCCGGTGCGCAAAGACCAGCATATTAGTCCCTCAAATTTTCAATTTAATTGGGAAATAAATGTTGAATCTATTGCTAAATACGACGCATAATTCTAAGGAATATTCTGCATAAGTTCAAGCTAGCGTGCGGGAAAAAACTTTTTTTTAAACTAGGAAGAGAGTCTCTCAAGAACCAGTCGGTGCGCAAAGACAAGCCGCTTACTCCCTCAGATTGTCAATTTAATTGGTCAATAAACTTCGAATCTATTGCTAAATCCGACGCATAATTCTAAGGAACATTCTCAGTCCAAGCTAGCTTGCGGGAAAAACCTTTATTTTGCAAAAAAAAAGGCGGAAGAGAATCTTTCAAAGATCAGTTGGTGCGCAAAGACCAGCATATTAGTTCCTCAAATTTTCAATTTAATTGGGAAATAAATGTTGAATCTATTGCTAAATCTGGCGTATAATTCTAAGAAACATACTGCATAAGTCCAAGCTAGCTTGCGAGAAAAACCTTTATTTTGCAAAAAGAAAAGTCGGAAGAGAATCTTTCAAAGACCAGTCGGTGTGCAAAGATTAGCATAATAGTCCCTCAAATTTTCAATTTAATTGGGAAATAAATGTTGAATCTATTGCTAAATACGATGCATAATTCTAAGGAATATTCTGCATAAGTTCAAGCTAGCGTGCGGGAAAAAACTTTTTTTTAAACTAGGAAGAGAGTCTCTCAAGAACCAGTCGGTGCGCAAAGACAAGCCTCTTACTCCGTCAGATTGTCAATTTAATTGGTCAATAAACTTCGAATCTATTGCTAAATCCGACGCATAATTCTAAGGAACATTCTGTATGAGTCCCAGCTAGCGTGCGGGAAAAACCTTTAAATGCAAAAAAAAAGTCAGAAGAGAATCACTTAACTCATATTTGAGGGAGTATTATGCTGGTCTTTGCGCATCGACTGGTTCTTAAAAGATTCACTTCCGACCTTTAATTACGAAAATATAAGATTTTACCGGAAGGCTAGCGGATTTGTCAATAAATTCAAACTTTTTAGGCCAATTATATTGAAACATCGAGGGATAATTATACAGACCCAAGCGCATCGACTGGTACCTTAAAGTTTCACTTACGACTTTTCTTGCAAAATAAATGTTTTTTCCCGCACGCTAGCTGTGGCTTATACAGAATGTACCTTCGAGTTATGCGTCAGATTTAGCAATAACTTTAAAGTTTATTGACCAATTAAATTGAAAATTTGAGGGAGTATTATGCTGGTCTGTGCGCACCAACTGGTTTTTAAAAGATTCACTTCTGACTATTAGGTAGGAAGATATAAAGGAAATCTAGACAAATTGCTTAAAATGTGAAAGGGTTCTTCAATTTATCTTTAAATAAACCTTTAAATGCAAAAAAAAAGTCAGAAGAGAATCACTTAACTCATATTTGAGGGAGTATTATGCTGGTATTTGCGCATCGACTGGTTCTTAAAAGATTCACTTCCGCCCTTTAATTACGAAAATATAAGATTTTACCGGAAGGCTAGCGGATTTGTCAATAAATTCAAACTTTTTAGGCCAATTATATTGAAACATCGAGGGATTATTTTACAGACCCAAGCGCATCGACTGGTACCTTAAAGTTTCACTTACGACTTTTCTTGCAAAATAAATGGTTTTTCCCGCACGCTAGCTGTGGCTTATACAGAATGTACCTTCGAGTTATGCGTCAGATTTAGCAATAACTTTAAAGTTTATTGACCAATTAAATTGAAAATTTGAGGAGTATTATGCTGGTCTCTGCGCACAAACTGGTTTTTAAAAGATTCACTTCTGACTATTAGGTAGGAAGATATAAAGGAAATCTAGACAAATTGCTTAAAATGTGAAAGGGTTCTTCAATTTATCTTTGGTTTATAAAATCTGCAATAGTGGCACTCTTATTTATTTATGCATTCTATTACATTGCCCGAAGTACCGAATTATTCCTGGTACAGACGGTTCCTACATGCCTACTCTGGATTCAGTCTATGAACCTATATAGATGTCATTTTCTAATTAGAAAATGCTCGATCCATTTTCTCGAGACCTCCCCCGGCATAGATACTCATAAGAAATACTGCTTACCTTTGAAACAAGTAAAACCAAACTAACAAATATATAGGAAACCAATAAATCACAACGAACCTTCTTCACTAGTCAATTGAAACCTTTACATAAACGAAGAATAACTTTAAAACCACTTTCACCTTGGCTCTGATTGGTCTAAATGCTGATTAGCTGACCTGACTTGACTAGCCTCTGCATGTATTTCCTGAGGTTGGTCAGATATGTATCTAAAGTTCAATCAGATAAGCTAAATTACTTCCTTTTCGGGGTTGGCACTTGCCGGAGATCCGCCGTGAAAAAAAAGCTTACAAGGGAATTTTTGTATTTTAAAGTTTACTTACATGGGAATCTTTTTCAATACCCCGTTCGATAGATCTTATTGAGACGTAGTGACTGTGCAAAGCTCACTGGAATCGGACTAAAAACCTCGGTTCAGCGACTTTTTCCATTTAATCGTTTCCGGTACCGGGAAAGTTAAAAAATTAATAAATTTTTTTATTAATTGGGTTTTAATAGTGAAACTTGGTAAGGTGATCCGGAATAACATGAGCTATCGAATGGTATATCTTTTTCAGGAAAAATCCATTTTTTTCTGCCCCTTACTTTTTGCTGCGCAGAGCCGTTTTGCGGGACTTCCCCGGTTGTACATCCAAAAACACAGAAAAGCTAAACTTGGGAAAGTTGTATTTATTATTATTTTATTCTAAAAAGGATATGGCTCGAAAGAGCGCAAAAAGACGTACAAGTGGACCTAGTTTCATGAAGATAGAATTAAATCTGTGTCCCCGGGGGAGATTTGAAAGTTCATTTTCGTTCGGTAGCTACAATCGGACGCACAGCTACACAAGTGAGCCACGAATGGGGAGATGTGAAAGTCTTTACTCTTTGATTTTTTATGACGGATTATATATGAATCGATAGAGAATCAAAAGCTGTATAAGATGGTATAAGTGCCATTAGAATCCGGATTAAGCTGGAAGAGTAGGTCTGGAACACGCATCCTTTGCGTGAACATCCGTGCGTAGCTGGGGGAAGTACTTAAGAAAATCTTAAACTTAAACTTTTTATAATAAATAAGATATCATTGGATAGAGCGCTGGATATAATCATATTCCGGATCCGATCATAGTCGGGGGAGTGGAGGGATGGGAAATCCGAAAACTATTAACATGCATAACTTTGGAAAGGGTAATCAGACACGCGTGAAACTTGACCTTTGTGTTGCCAGTCCAGTTTTCTATCACTGAGCCAAGCTATGATGTATACAAAGCGAATGCGAGAATAGATACGGTTTAAAGATGGTCAGTCCAAGTCAAATAAATCTATTGAAACGCTTAGCAGGAATATCAGGGAACCGACCAGATTAACTTGGATATAATCATATTCCGGATACGATCATAGTGGGGGAGGGGTGGAGGGATGAGAAATCCGGAAACGACGGTCTGTCGGTTTGTCCCGGTTTTGCTAGTTTGGTCACTTCCACATAAGCTAGGACGATGAAACTTGGCAGGCGTATAAGGGACCGAACCAGATTAACATGGAAACAGTCACTTCCCCGATCCGGCCATCGTGGAAGGGGGGGGGGGTGAAGTAACAAGAAATCCGGAAACTAGTAGCATGCATAACTTTAGAACGGGTAATCGGACTTGCGTGAAACTTGACATATGTCAAGAACAATTGCCGATAACTGGGGGGGGGGGGGGCTGGAGGTGGGCACCCAAAACCTCGTGAAACGCTTCCACATAAGCTAGAACGATGAAACTTGGCAGGCGTGTTGGGAAACCGACCAGATTAACTTGGAAATAATCACTTCCCCGATCCGGCCATCTTGGGGGCAGTGGAGGGATGGGAAATCCAGAAAGTAGTAGCATGCCTAACTTTTGAACGGGTCATCAGATATGCCTGAAACTTGACATATGTCAAGAACAAGTGCTTCAGAAGCTCAATTTTAAATCCGGACCAGATCCGATAACTGGGGGGGGGGCTGGAAGGGGCACCGGAAATCTCATGAAACGCTTCCACATAAGCTAGGACAATGAAATTTGGCATGCATATCAGGAAACCGACCAGAAGAACTTGGAAATGATCACTTCCCCGATCCAGCCATCTTGGGGGCAGTGCAGGGATGGAATGTCCCTATTTTTCGGATTCCAAAACCTCCCCCACCCCCACGATGATCGGACCGGGCAAGTGACTATTTTCAAGTTAGTTTGGTGCCTGCCAAGTTTCATCGTCCTCGCGTATCTGGAAGTACCCTAACTCGCAAACACCGGACTAACCGACCGACCGACGGAAATGTGATCGGTATATGGCACTTGGCTGGAAGGCAAGTGCCATAAAAAAGTCGGAAGAGAATCTCTCAAAAATCCGACGCATAATTCTAAGGAAAATTCTGTATGAGTCCCAGCTAGCGTGCGGGAAAAACCTTTATTTTGCAAAAGAAAAAGTCAGAAGAGAACCACTTAAAGACCAGTTGGTGCGCAAAGACCAGCATAATACTCCCTCAAATTTTCAATTTAATTGGGAAATAAATGTTGAATCTATTGCTAAATCTGGCGTATAATTCTAAGGAACATACTGCATAAGTCCAAGCTAGCTTGCGGGAAAAACCTTTATTTTGCCAAAAAAAGTCGGAAGAGAATCTTTCAAAGACCAGTCGGTGTGCAAAGACCAGCATAATAGTCCCTCAAATTTTAAACGTTGAATCAATTGCTAAATCTGGCGTATAACTCTAAGGAACATTCTCAGTCCAAGCTAGCTTGCGGGAAAAACCTTTATTTTGCAAAAAAAAAGGCGGAAGAGAATCTTTCAAAGATCAGTCGGTGCGCAAAGACCAGCATATTAGTCCCTCAAATTTTCAATTTAATTGGGAAATAAATGTTGAATCTATTGCTAAATCTGGCGTAGGTTCCAAAGACAGTGTCTTTACATTAATAAACCGTTCCAGGGACAATCAAATCAGTTCCGTTAGTGAATGGAAAATAAAGGTACACTTTTCGTGTGACGTCATAGGCCGCGGATAGCTGGCTGAGAGCTCTAAAAAGCTTGGTCACACTGGGCTCAAAAAGCCGCCTATTCGAGAAATAACTGAAAATCCCTAGGGGACGTTAGAGTTGATAGGCTTTGTGGCAGCTTATGGATAATGAGCCGACTGCAATTAGGGTTCCTGTAACACAACCCTACACTCTGTTTTGCTCTAATTGATCTCCTGAATTTAAAACGACAACATTCAGAATAGTTGTATCTTGTTCTTTTTCTTTTTTCTACTTTAATTGCAGCCCACAATGGCTCATCCCAGCTTCATCAGCATCATCGCTAATAGAGTAACAAAAGCTTCTTAGCCACTGGGAAATTTTCTTCATTTTCTTCTTCTGTAAGTCAGGATCCCTATACTGAGGAAGAAGTTATGTAGGGAGTCTGGACCACATTCTCCTCCTCCAGCAAGGAGAGTAGCCAAGTAAGGCGACCATAGGCCTACTCTGTCATAAATGATTCTATTGGAAAGAGACTGTCCATTGCTCAAGAATTGCCCAGAGATACTCGGGTCTAGTGAGTCCTTGAGATAGAGAGAAAGAAAAAGATGCTATTCTATGCACTATTAAGTCATTGTTTTCTAAAGCACTGCTTGTGGTCACATCACTGAACCGAGTCTAAAATTAAGGGATATCCTAACTAACATATCTCATACTGTAATGGTACCCTGTACAAATTTGTTTCACATTAGTCCGGCTTTTCCAGCATTGATTTTTAGAATTTTGTTTGTTCGTAAGAACTCCATATGCCCAAGCTGACTGCACTGCAGACCATTGGTTAATTACCTGTACAACAATCCGGCTGAGATTTTCTATGAGTAACACTGTTATACATAAGAAAGAAAATAAACTTAATAGCCTGTTTGCTTCTTAAAGCAATAATTCGGCTCTGTTATATTGAAACAGTTGTTACCCTTTCAGTGAGGATAATCTTGTGTTTTTTTTTTCTTTTTAATGAACTAGCCCACTTTGATGGATAAAAATAAAATAAGTAAAAATAAGAAAAATAGAAAAATATACTCAAACAAACAGACTTCATACATTTAAACAGAAGGGAAGTATGGAAAATTTTCGTCTTGCTAATTAATATTTTGGTCATTCTCAGATAGGCTTTCTTAGAGACTATGTCTTGCTTACTTTGTTTCTTACAGATGGGAGCATGCCAGGACAGCAACCGAAGAACGAACAGGACTTGAAGGACATAATACTTGACTGCATGGAAAGTCTGAACTCTCTGCTAGATCCTCAGTATGAATATAGCAATGAAGATAGTCCCGGAACTGACATCAAATGTGAGATAAAACAACCATCAGGAGGAAAAAAATATGGCTGCAGCGAATGCAGCTGTGCTTTCTCTACCGCTTCAAAATTGTTGACTCATTTTGAGACCCACAACCCTGAAAAGATCTATGCATGCCCCCAATGCCCATCAACATTTTCATACTTTTGGAGCCTTAATTATCACCTGGCACGGTCTCACTCACAAATAAGACCTTTGAAGTGCTTGGAGTGTCGTAATAACTGCTGTTTGATTCAAGAGATGGGACATACTTTGTCTGAAAGGATCGAGTGTTGCACTGATTGCCCCAAGAGCTTCAGTCGTGGGACTTTTCTGGTAGAACCTGAAGCTTCACACCCTCTTACTTGTGAATTTTGTAAACTTTTGCTTACAAGTCTTAGTCCGTACCGATCTCATGTACATACTTGCAGTTCACTACTGATAAGAAGCAACAAAAGCTCCTGCACTTGTGACCAACACAGATTATTTCTTGAAGGCAAATCTCTTTGTGATTTCTGTAACAATAGGTCTACTCGAAATAAAATGCTTATGCACAGAAGAAGAGACTTTCCCTTGTAACTTTTGTGATAAAAAGTTCGCTAGCCGTTTTGGAAAATCCTCGCATTCAAGAGTTCACTCAGCAAAAGAGCTATCCTGTGAAATGTGCGATATGAAATTTGGCACTTGGAAGCAGGCTCAGTTCCATACAAGAAGACATAGAAATAAGAACATCTTATTCAGTATTAAATACATGGCATATCTTATTTCCTAAAATTGATTCTACAAAATCCCTTGAAAGTATAAAAAAACAGCTGTCTCAAATTCTCATTAACAAGTTGAAGAATGGATAATTAACAGTTAGAGATTGGTTGTTTTTCATGTTTATTTGTGTGTTTTCCTCTAGTGATACTGGTTTTCAGTCACCCATCCTTCATTTTTGTTGTTGTTTTTGTTTGGAATGATTTCGCTTCGTGCTGGCGTTGTCGTGCGGTGATCTTTCTACTCAGCGTTGGGTCGATTTCGTTTTATTGATTTTCTTTTATGGAAGGGTCTGAACCATTCGATGATTTTCTTCTCTCCGGTTCAAACCCTGAAATAATTGTAAGTGCAGAGTATAGTATTGTTAATGTTTATGTATTATATAAAGTATGAATAAAAAAACCTTGAACCCATAGCTCTTGCTACTGTGATTTCAAAAATATTTGAGAGATGTTTGGCTGACATCCTGCGTGAATTGCTACAGACTTCATCGTTCCAGTTTGGGTTTAAACGTTATTGTGGTGTAGAATTTGCTAGTTTTCTACTTCGTTTTATTGTGGAGTATTTCCTACAATATTCTTCACCAGGTTTGCTTGTTTCATAGACTCGAGTAAAGCTTTTGATCGGGAAAACCATAAGACGATGCTTGATATACTCCGTGCTAGGAGTGTACTAGCATGCTACCTCAAACTTCTATCTTATTGGTTCCGGAACCAGAAGTTCAGAATAAGGTGGGGTACGACTGTAAGTAATGAGTTTGGCCTTCTGAACGGCCTTCGGCAGGGTGGGGTTCTCTCCCCATTGCTTTACTCGGTTTCTATTGAAGCTTTGTCTGCCCGTCTGTCTTCGTGTATGGTTGGATGCTACATTGCCGGAAGAAGTATGAACCACCAGCTTTTTGCAGACGACCTAGTGGTACTGTCGCCTACGTGTTATGGAAATTTGTGACAGTTTTGCGTCACAACATGACATTCTTTTTAATACAAAGAAAACTCATGTGATGTTGTTTCGCAAAGCTGGTATTCGTGTTGCTAAAAATGATATGCAACTGTCAGGTCGAATACTGTGTTATGTCGATGAGTTCCGTTATTTAGGATTCACGTTTAAGTCAAACCTGAATGATGACCTTCATGTTAAAGAGTTGATATCGGGGATATGCAAACATGCAAACATTTTAATGCGTAAGTTCAGCAAGGCTGACCTTGATGTACGCGTTCAGCTGTTTAGAACGTACTGCTATCATCTTTTTGCTTTAGCATTGGTAAGTAATGCTGCCGCTAAAAGTCTTAGCAACGCTAAAATAAGTTATAACCGTGTGTTCCGGCGGTTGTTTAAGCTACCACATATCTGTAGTGTTTCTTCGGCGCTCGTTTCGAGAAGATGCCTCACTTTTGAGGAAATTCGCCGTAAGGCTAGAGCGGCACTTCTGTGCAGTCTTTTGGATTCAAAGATTGAGGTTATAAAATTTGCCACTGTGCCAATTTTTCATTGCCTGCCTGTATGGCAGTCTCTTCTTGCTGCAACGCAACAGCAGGAACAGACTGCATGATATTGTTGTTGCTGTTGTTTTCTTTTTCGTCTATGGCTATTTGCTGAATTAAAAGTATTCATCCATTAAGGCGCCGCTCCAAGAATTGCCGGTAAGTCAAATGTCTTAGATATGATTTCAACTGACTTAGAAGGCCCTCTGCCTAAAACGGCTATTGGTAAATCCTGCATTCTCCCCATTTTACGCGTCATTATTATCTTGTCAGTATTGTGGATACCAAAGCCAAGACAGTTTTGCGCGGTATTTACAGTAGAAGCTGCCATGAACCAAACTGAATTCATTCCTCGGCAAGACTTCGACTACTCCACTTGTGTTCCAAGATCCATCGCAGAAGATGAAGATTTCAGGGGCGATTTCTCGACATTGTCAATTCCGACACTGAACTACCGCAGAACGAACAAGAAATATTTCTTGAAAATGAAGACTTCAAGATCAGAAACGTTGAGATAGACAGTGAAAGAGAAGCTGATGCAGCAGCGTTCGAGTTTTCTTCGCATCTCACGTTTGATGATGTTGCCAATGTTGTTCAAGTCCAGTGTGGTCTTCGTCAGCCCCTTTGTAAGTTACAACAGTCACCTGTTCAAAGCTGCGGGAGCGCCGTCGTCGATTCTGAAGAACAAATTATTGAAATGCGACCACCTGGACCAAATGTTTCACCCAACTTTGACCAGAGCGGGCGTCAGCTCAATGTAAAACAGAGGAAAAACAGAAGAACACCCATCACACCTTGCAGACCCAAGGCATTTTAGCTCAGGCAGCGTTCAGGTTCCCTCCTCTTAATCTCCCCCCTCCCCCTCCATATTACATCCCACCGCTGTCACCATTGTTGAATACTAAGGTTGTATGCTCTGGTTCCGTCTGACCTTCTTCACTGAAACTTCACACAGAACTGTCTTGAAAATACTGAAATCACTTCCCGAACAGACCCAGGCCAAAACTGTCTTAAAACTAGTTAAATCACTTCCCGAACAAACCAACCAAACAAGCAAAACCAACCGGATATTCCGAGAATAGCTAAACCCCCGTGAAACTAAAGAGCGAAAGTTGAATCTAGTTAACCTAAACTAAACCCCAGCGTACAACACTACTCCGAAGACCCTTAAGGGTCCTCCGCGTAAGGTAGTTGAAGTACACAAGGGTCAAACCCGACTTTCGGAGCGCGCAATCGTCTACTGCCTGGCAAACCACCAGAATAATCTTTTCTTCAGGTCTCTAGGGAATTCTATTGCGCTTGGGGGTGGTTGGGTAGGTAGGTAGAAAACAAGAGCTGCAATCAGCGGAATGGTCAATAACAATTAGACTCTAGGACTAGATAAAAGAATACTGTAGTATCTCATATTAAACTATCTAAAAGAAAAACAACAACGAAGAAAATGACTGCAACATAAGCAGCAAGAGCTGCTAGAAGCGGAATATTACATGACATAGAAATATTTACAGCAAAAGGTCTCGTTGAAATTTCAGAAGGGATGGCCCAACACGAGTGTCCGTGATTATAATAAATTAATGGGATTAGACCTAGCAGCAATGTTTCTCGAACTGTACAGGTTAGTCTTAACAGTAGTAGCTCGAATTATTCGAGTAGGACGAATATGACTGTTAAGATGCGAAATACCACAACAATAAAGTGTGGATGATGAACGTGACTGGAAGTAAGTATTTTTAAGGTTTAAGAGGCTCATAAGTTTCCTAAAGATAGTTGTAGCCAACAGAGAGAATTTTCTTTAGTTTATTTTCATTATTATTCTTTTTTGATACCATTTTAGCCATGGCAGTTCTTCCACCTGAGCTCCACCGCCTGCTCCGTTTGACGCCAAAGCGTCCCCTAGTATACACAACAACTTATTTGACTGTTAAAAATACCTCTGCCTCCTCGAACATAAGAGAGAGTGGGGAGCTACTCCGAAGCTATGGACCCTCCGCGTCAGGTAGGGAAAGTACACAAGGGTCATACCCGATATAGGGGGCGCGCCATCGTCTACTGCCTGGCCAACCACCAGGACAATCTTTTCTTCAGGTATGTAGTTAGGTAGGTAAAAAACAAGAGCTGCCATCAGCGGAATGGTCAATAACATAGAAAGATATACAGGAAAAGGTTTCGTTGAAATTTCAGAGCGGAAGGCCCAACACAAAAAAAAACGAACTTGATCACCACCGGCGTGTCCGAGATTATTATAAATCAATCCGATTAGAACTTGCCTATATGTTTCTCGAACTGTACAGGTTAGTCATGAGAGTAGTAGCTCGAAGTCCTCGATTAGGACGAACATCTTTGGTAGTGATGCGAAACACCTCAACTCGGAATCCGTCAGATTTGAATAGGAGTTGCGGGGTAGAACCAGTCGAGTCACGTGTGCAAACTGCAAATTGCAAATGCGATAGAATAGAGGCGGACCAATTAAAAGTCGCAACACTGGAAGTAACGTAACGCTGAGCAAGTAACTTGTGCATCAATTCAGTGCAAACAAAGGTTGTGTTCGACGGCCATAGGCAAATATTATGCACACATCGGACTTATTACCCAGGAGCTATTTCAATTAGACTCTAGAACTATTTCAAATAGACTCTAGGAGTAGATAAAAGTAGTGTTCTTGCTTTCACTATCTGATTTTAAACTATCTAAAAGAAGAACAAAAACTAAGAAAATGACTGCAATAGCAGCCATAGATTAATGAGAATAGACCTAGCCGCAATGCTTCTCGAACTGTAAAGGTTAGTCCTGAGAGTAAAAGCTCAAATTCCGCTCTGAGTTGAGAACGCAGAGGCAGTGCAGTTTTCGTGTGCCCTAAGTGACGAGTACGAGCCGGAGTACAGTGTTTGCGCTGCTTACAATGGCTCCATCCGGAGTGGGTAGGGATTTCTACAGCCGACAGACTACTCGCTGGTGAGTGGCTTTACCTAAATTGCCAAACAGCAACTTCAGCCCCTCTTTCAAAACCACCAAATTCCGGTCCAAAGCCGGGACTGAAAGCCCAGACCCCTACGAATGCTTCACCCGTTTTGGTTCCAGATCCGCTGGACTAACTCCCACAACTAAATCACTGACACCTAAGCCTTCGAAGTCAATCGGAACTCTAAATCAAACTCCCATCCTTCCCCGTGATTGCGACTTTCTCGATTATTATGAGTTGTTCTTAGAATCTGTAATAAGAGTAACAGATTATATCTTATATTGGGAGTGTTTAAGTTAGGATGTGGGTGGTCAGATTGTTGTGTTGGTCATTACTGGGGTAATTCTCCTGGTAGGCGGGGCAGAAGGTTGGTCGAGTTCAGGACAGAATCAAACGAGTATAGTTGTAGGATATGACTGTACCCATACTTAAAAATTGACTGTCCAAAAGTATTCCTTGACACAGATTAGGACAAATTAATACGGATAAAAATGTATTTCAAGACCAAGATGAACGAACTTCAAGTCCACCTTGCCGATAACCGTAACGATTATATGGCCTCCAAGCAAACTGAATGTCCTTACAGACTGGAAGAAAAGAGTGTCCTGGCAATTTGTCAGGCAGCAGACAATAGCGCGCTCACCAAATCGGGATTGACCCTTGTCTACTTCGGCGTCGGGAGTAGTTCCCTATTTTCTCATATGTGAGAGGAGGCAGAGGCAATGAAAACCTGGTGCATAAATGCAAAATGCAAAATTGTATATTCATTAAAGTTCACCTTGCCAATAACCAAAACGATTAATGGATGTACCTACAGACTGGAAGAAAAGATTGTCCAAACAATGGCGCGATCCCCAAATCGGGTTTGACCCTTGTCGACTTCCCCTACGTGACGCCGAGGATCCTCAGGGGTCTTCAGGCTAGTTCAGAACAGAATCAAACGAGTATGCTTGTAGGGTATGACTGTACCAATACTTGAAAATTGATTGTCCAAATGTATAGTGCTTCCAAGCTATGATTTTTGCTCCATTTTGCATCTGTCCTTATTTGAGTACCGAACAATTTTAAAAATGAACAAATGTCTCCAATCAACCCGTCTTCTGGAATATTTTTTAACCAGTTAAGCCCAACCGTATATCTAGAAGAAATTCCAACACGTTCCGGCCAGCGTTGTACAAGATTTGAATGAATCTGCATGTGTAAGCCTCCAGAAACAAACATCCCTATTTTGGAAACGTCACGATAAGGAGAAGGACGCTCTCCGTGGCCATGTCCGTAAATGCATTCTCCATGATGTGTTCAAATATGGTTTTATTGTACACTACCAATGCCAGTCGACAGGGCTGAGCCTCCAATCATGATTTCGGAACAAGACGTTGACCATTTGAGTCGGCACGAAAGTCTAAAGAACTAATGTTCGAGTCAAGGACTGTTGTGGTAACTAAGTAATGGATAGACTGTTGGGGGAAGCCAAGACAGGAGGGTCGAAAAGATTGTAGAAACAAGCATAGAAACTAGACAGAAGCAGAATCTCCTCGGATGCGAGCACTGACGGGGTAGTCGGAGGCTTCCTGGAATTTTTGTGTTTCTCAACTATAAAATTAACACGAGAGGCCTTAGCTCCTAAACATAGAGGTCTGGCGAAAATTTAACTATTTTCGCAGTCGACAAAGGCACCAACGGAAACGATGCAACTGCGCTTGTCCTATAACAAAAGATTGCCTTAGAGAACTCATCTAGAACGACCTATCAGCTTCGAATCATACCATAAACAATCTGTCATAAGCTAAAATGATGCAGCTAGAGGGAGGCCAAACATATGGGGCACATTTAAGGGTGAAAAATTCGTCCCTATAATCTATCACTGCAATCAAAATCTTGTCAGGATAACAGAGATCTGTCGTGATGTTCTGTGTACTCTTTTGACCACAATAAAATGAGCTCAGTAAAACAGCTAAAGCAAATTCCTGTCCGAAGGGCCAGGAACAGCAGTTATATCCAAATAATGATGTCGTCATGGAAGCAGGTATGTTCTAACTAAAAAGTTTACTTGTGAAGAAAGAGGATTTTGATACGATAATGCCATATTATGCGCGCGTGTATCGATACGAATGTCTACTACTAAACCACTCTGAGAAATTAGCGTTCCATTGTCCAAATTAGCGTTTCATTGACGTCTGAAACAAGATTTTGATACAGCAAAAATAAGAAAATATTGCAAAACGATCTGGGACGCAAGGAAAAGATATTTTCGTTACGAAATTTTCTTTTTTGTCAACGAAATGTAACTTGATGACAGCCAAGTGTTATTTTGCGTAAACAAAATAATAGGCGATATCACTTAATTGTTATTTGGTATCAATGAATTCTCAACTTTCGTCAATGGAAAGCTATTTCCAAATGTCCCATTTTGAAATTTCTTATAGAAACGGCAAGAGGTTACTTTTCGCATAAACCTATTAGGCCGGCAAGGCCAGTCGACAGGGCTGAGCCTCCAATCATGATTTCGGCACAAGACGTTGACCATTTGAGTCGGCACGAAAGTCTAGAGAAGTATTGGTCGAGTCAAGGACTGTTGTGGTAACTAAGTAATGGATAGACTGTTGGGGGGGGGGCATAGAAACTAGACAGAAGCAGAATCTCTTCGGATGCGAGCACTGACTGGGTAGTCGGAGGCTTCCCGGAATTTTTGTGTTTCTCAACTATAAAATTAACACGAGAGGTCTTAGCTCTTAAACATAGAAGTCTGGCGAAAATTTAACTATTTTCGCTGTCGACGAAGGCACCAACGGAAACGATGCAACTGCACTTGTCCTATAACAAAAGATTGCCTTAGAGAACTCATCTAGAACGACCTATCAGCTTCGAATCATACCATAAACAGAGGGAGGCCAAACATATGGGGCACATTTAAGGGTGAAAAATTCGTCCCTATAATCTATCACTGCAATCAAAATCTTGTCTGGGTAACAGAGATCTGTCGTGATGTTCTGTGTACTCTTTTGACCACAATAAAACGAGCTCAGTAAAACAGCTAAAGCAAATTCCTGTCCAAAGGGCCAGGAACAGCAGTTATATCCAAATAATGATGTCGTTATGGAAGGAGGTATGTTCTAAATAAAAAGTTTACTTGTGAAGAAAGAGGATTTTGATACGATAATGCCATATTATGCGCGCGTGTATCGATACTAATGTCTACTACTAAACCACTCTGAGAAATTGGCGTTTCATTGACCAAATTAGCGTTTCATTAACGTCTGAAACAAAATTTTGAACAGCGAAAATAAGAAAATATTGCAAAACGACCTGCGACGCAAGGAAAAGATATTTTCGTTACGAAATTTTCTCTTTTGTCAACGAAATGTAACTTGATGACAGCCAAGTGTTATTATGCGTAAACAAAATAATAGGCGATATCACTTAATTGTTATTTGGTATCAATGAATTCTCAACTTTCGTCAATGGAAAGCTATTTCCAAATGTCCCATTTTGAATCTCTATAAATTAGAAGTATTTACGAACTGCCTTGATAAAAACATAAAACTTTAAGTTTCTTATAGAAACGGCAAGAGGTTACCTTTTCGCATAAACCTATTAGGCCGGCAAGAATCGGGAGAAAGGGCCATTCGAACAGTTTCTATCATCTCGGGCAGCCTAAAAGGTCATTCGCCGACTAACCTTAAGCCCGAAAGGACAACAGGAAAAGTAAGAACTTGGATGTACAACTACACTGTAATCTGAGAATAAATTCATCACAGTAGTAAGAATTAGATCGAACTTGAAAATCTGAGTAAGCAACCTGTTGTTAGGGAGACATCCCATAGCACTTTGCTCTGCAATAGTCATCCTAGTTATTCCCTCCCTCTATCGCCTCCTTTTCTATATATCTCTTCGGTTTCCATCACCATCATTAATTTCCCGTTATCGAAACAATAGGTCACTCGGTCTTTATCCACTAGCTCCAGTTAGCTGCTGGCTAACCCGAGGTCAGGCTTTGATCCATTTCATTCTAAGTATTTTGGCTGCGGAATGAATCCGCAGCCAAGAACAGTTATCTTTCATTCTTGGTCCAAGCAGGACCCCTCTATGTTATAATTTATGTTAAGAGTTGTTTATATATTTAGTTAGGGACCAATTAGTGTTATATATTATGTGTCTAACTCTTGTTCATGCATAAGATAAATTAACTATAGATGTTATGGTCCATCTCGGCCAGTAGGCCTCGGGCTTGACTGGGTATGGGAATTCCAGCTTCGCTAGGATGTGTGAACCAGCTTGATTAGGGATTTCAGGATTGACTGCGGCTGAGCTATACAATTCCTTGAGACTTTCCCTTGTCTCTTATGTCCGGTTTCCTGACTGGTCCTGGGTCTAGTGGGCACCTACGGTGTCAGAATGTCTTCAGCCCACACCCCAGGAGCCTTAACTTCACTAAACCTCGCCTCCACTCGTCCATCCTCGCAACAATGGTGTAAGAACAGGGATTTGGAAACTTCCCCCACTTTCAACATCTTAGCACTGTAAGGATGGCTACGTCCTTCAATAGCATTTACCACCAGCTTTCGCGCATCAAGAATTCACAGCCCCCATGGTGGCACGATTTCTGCTTTACTACTGCCAAATTTGCGGTTTCGCCCGAATTCCGAGCGAACTACTAGTCCAGAAAAAAAGAAAAATTCAGAAATGAAGCCGGCGTATCTCCTTATCCCTATACAGAAATCTAATCAACTTTAAATAAAATTTTGACTTAAAAAAATGCGGGTACAACCCGAAGAAATAGAAAACCGTGATTTCCGGGTTTTCTTGATCAGCTAATTATCCCTCTAGGATGATGTGCGACGGATAAATATAAGTTCGGCTATTTCGGTTTCACTTCCGGCAAACCGTCCTCAGCGAAAAACAAAACAAAACTAAATCATAAAATCCACCACAATCACAACAGGAGAACGATGCGGAACCAACAGACAATAAGACGAGATGTAACTAAAAACCAGAAGAAAACGGTGCGGATGCAGATAAAAATAAAATAACGAAAGATAAAATATGCGTGTTAAAAATGTATATGTACAAATCTGTGATTATTTACAATTCTGAGTGTATATTTACAATTTACCATCCGTCTAGGAAAGCGCAGAAGCTTTCACCCAGAAAACGGCCCACTCGAAAAATCCATTATACATTGACCACTTTTGATAAAATCTTCCACAAAACTGGCCACTGCTAACAAGATTCATGCGCGACTCGCGATATAGCCTCTTTGCTCTGTATGCCCCGAGGGCGTTTTACAGTTTTGTTGTTTATTCAGCGCCTCACGAGTTCGAATAATCGCCACACCGGCTGCGTGTCTAGTCGGTCGCGTGTTAGTGGCAGGGATATTTGAAGCTATTGGTAGGATAACGGGAACATGGAGTAGGGTTTGAGGGGGTCTTAAAAATGCGGCATCCTTTTAAGAATCTGTCGTACACTGGGTTTATGCGGAACTCTCCAGTATCTCTGTTTAGAGCTAGTTCTCTTATTTCGTATTTTTTTATCTCAAAAGCTTACCTGATGAACTGCCCCAGACCTGTCTCTCTGCCTATTATTTTACTTTCATCAAAACGGATGTTGTGATCAGGGTTGACATAAATGTGTTCAGCCAGAGCACTAGAGAAGTTCTCTGGTCTGTTTTGGCACCGAAGAGTTGCGTCTATGCTGGTTCTGTGTTCGTGGAACTACTTGTCCGGCGAGAAATGATTGTCACCATCGTGCTCAGCATGTCTTCTTACACCATAATCGACTATCACATTAGCTGTTTAAAAATGTTTTCTTTGTCCCTTAAACTGAACCCCCACCCCCAAATATAAGGCTACAGAGCCCATCTACGAACTCGACCTTACCTTTGATCCAAACAATCCTCATACCAAGTTTCATCAAAGTATCTCATTCCGTTCGAGAGTTATCGTGCTTACGGACGGACGGACGGGCGGACGGACATTTGCGATGTCATAGGTATCCCTCCACTTACGTTTTGGGATCCCAAAAATTTTTTTCTGTGTTTTTTATCGCCCGCCCTCTTCTTCGATGAATGATTTTCTATATTATGAATTGTTCTTAGAGTCTGTTTCCGGTCACAATTGCAAACAAGTTCTGGAGGTGGGTGACTTCAATATTAGCGTGTTAGAATTCAATCTTCCTTCTAGTAATTATTGTAAAGATAAAGCCCTTACTTTTGAAGATCCTAACGTGAACAAGACATGATAAGAGTAACAGAAATATATCTTATATTGGGAGTGTTTTAAGTTAGGATGTGGGTGGTCAGATTTTTGTGTTTCTCATTACTGGGGTAATTCTCCTGGTATGCGGGGCAGAAGGTTGGTCGAGTTCAGGACAGAATCAAACGAGTATGCTTGTAGGATATGACTGTACCAATACTTAAAAATTGACTGTCCAAAAGTATTCCTTGACACAGATTAGTACAAATTAATACGGATAAAAATGTATTTCAGGACCAAGATGAACGAACTTCAAGTCCACCTTGCCGATAACCATAACGATTATATGGCCTCCAAGCAAACTGGATGTCCTTACAGACTGGAAGAAAAGAGTGTCCTGGCAATTCACCAAATCGGGATTGACCCTTGTCTACTTCGACGTCGGGAGTAGTTCCCTATTTTCTCATATGTGAGAGGAGGCAGAGGCAATGAAAACCTGGTGCATAAATGTAAAATGCAAAATTGTATTTGTATTTATTATATTGTACTTATTTCAGGTCGATACGTCCACGGACGACGACGACATTGTCGCAGATGAGCTACGAGGGAGGCTGGCTGCGTAAGGTTTTTCTGACAGAAAAATGATTAGTTTTCTCGGAAAACATTGTAATTAATCTCCGCCATCTACCCATCTACGTAAGAATCTACGTAAGAAAAATGAAAGAAGAAAATGATATTTGCAAGACATGGCTGCAAGAAATGAAACCGGCAACCGTCACTGCAGCACAAGAGATATCACGCGACGCTTACCAAACAGAGAAACAACACCTAAAATTTCTATACGAAATTCTGTATCAGCTTGAAATAGAGATCAACGAAGGAAAAAACTCAGGTAGAGAATATTTTGAGGTGTTGCGAGAGATCAAAGAAATTGAAATTAAAAGGGCAGAAGGAATCAAAATAAGAGCCAAAGCAGATCTACAGATACAGAATGAACAGATAACGACGACGCTTATATGCAAAGAGAAAAATAGAACAAGGGTACAGCGATACAAAATCTAAAGAGTAAAGATGGAAAGTTGATAACCGAAAAGTCGGAAATCCTTAAAGAAGTCAGAGATTATTTCCAGATTGTATTTCGAGACAAAGAAACCGAAGATGGGCAGATTAGCAACTCAAATAGAGAATATTTTGAGGTGTTGCGAGAGATCAAAGAAATTGAACAAAGCAGATCTACAGATACAGAATGAACAGATAACGACGACGCTAATACGCAAAGAGAAAAATAGAACAAGGGCTACAGCGATACAAAATCTAAAGAGTAAAGATGGAAAGTTGATAACCGAAAAGTTGGAAATCCTTAAAGAAGTCACAGATTATTTCCAGATTGTATTTCGAGACAAAGAAACCGAAGATGGGCAGATTAGCAACCAAGTGAAATGTTTCTTGGGAAACCTAAATATCCTGAAACTTGAAGAAGAACAAAACGAAAAGCTGACACAGGATTTCACGCCGGAAGAAGGAAAGAGAGCCATAGAAGAGACAGAAAATAACAAGTCTCCTGGACTCGACGGTTTGCCTTACGAGTTATACAAGAAACACAAGAAGGATTTCTCGGAGATATTTGCGAAAATGTTTAATCAGATACAATAGGACGAAGTCATAATAGCTTTAGACTCAACGGAAGCAATGAAACTCCTACCAAAAAGCAGTGATCTACAAGACTTAAGCAACTGGAGACCTATAACCATCACACCGTGTGACTACCGGATTTTGGCGAAAGTCTTAGCAAACAGGTTAAAGCCCAAAGTACTGAGTAAGCACCATAATGGAGGAGTAGCTAAACGAAAGACTTCGGATGTTCTAGCTTCCATAACAAACGTGCTTATTCAGAGCGAGAAATTAAAGAAAAAGCAAAAGGCGAGGCTATGTATCACAACCTTCGATATACGCAAAGCATTTGATAAGCTAAAACGAGTCATCCTTTTTATAGTAATGGAAACATATGGCATAGATCCGAAATTTATAAAATGGATCGAAAAATTGTATGAGAAAGTACTACAAGTAATTGTCATTGGGAGCCGAAGAATTTGAAGCAGAACTTGGAGTTAGACAAGGTTGTCCCCTGTGTCTACTTTTATTTGAACTATATTTTGACCCTTTGCTGAGATACTTGGAATCGGAGATAAGAGGAATAAAATTAGAGGACGTAACGCTGAAACTGAAAGCTTTCGTCGACGATCTAAATACCTTTACAAGCAGTGACGAAGATCATAAAAAAGCAGTCAGCTGCATTGAAAAATATTGTGGGATATTTCGCCTCGAGCTTAACAGGAACAAATGTGAAACCTTGTGCCTCGGAGAAGAGAATGGAATGGAAATTAACAACATAAAGCGGGTAGATGAAACAAAAATCTTGGGGTCAGATTGCAGAAAACGTGGGCTGGGACCGAGAAAGTAAACTGGGATCTCACTACTGCAGCTGTGCTTTCTCTAACCCTTCAGAACTGTTGACAACAATATTGCATGCTTTGATAAAATGTGAAGCAGTGACTGAACAAACAGAGCAACTAAGAAATGTGCTACAGTAAATCACAGGTAGCAAAGTTGCCCTCGAAAAGCTCCTAAGACTAGAAGGTAATAATGAAGAAGAGAAACAAGACCGATCGGCCACATACATCGTGGCAAGGTGCGATTGCTCGCAACAGTGTTAGTCTTTGGGCAACGTAAGGTGATTGTAGTTGAGTTGGTGTTAGATGCGAAATAATATTCGTGGTTTGACAGCGGTTGGACATATAGTTCGTCAAGCGTGAGTATACTACGTTTACATAGATATTTTTCTGCCTTTTGGTCGTTTGTATATATTGCGTTAACGCAAGAACTTTTGCTGACAAACTTCCTTTCAATGAAGTGATTGCGGCAGATAATTTTCTGGTCAGAATGGAAGCAATTATCCATTTCAGATTCGCTTAATAGCACATAGGATAGTGTGTCTGATGTAACACCCAGATAAGTTGCATCGACGTTGTCCACAACACTATATAAAGGCTTGCCCAAGGCTGAAACATTGAAAAGGGCTGTAGGGGCAGGGAAAAGACGATACAAAAGGTAAGTCTCTTGGATTTTGGATAGTTCAAGTTGACAGACTAGAAGCAGTTTGCCTTCATGCCCAACAGGTTCGCATATTGTGTGCTGAAGCGTTTCCAGAATTGAGCCATATTTGAAATCTGAGATGGCTAATGTAATTCCTGCTGGTAAGGCAGCTTCGATAGTGCGAAGATACTATATTAGGTTTTCTCCACCAACAATATCAATGGGTAACTTTCCCGACAAAGTTTGAATGAATCCATGCGAATAGGAATGAAGATGGTCAGCGAAGTCATCCAGATTTTGATTAACTTGTGCGAATGCACTTTCAACCACTGTCTCGACTCGTAAAACTCCCAAAGCAACAGACTCGGCAACTCTGATTGTAAATTGAGAGATCTCGTGACGCAATTTGGTAAAAGCTTCGGAAACCGCTTGCAAGGTGCGATTCTGTACATCGTCGAACCGGGCCTGTACGTCTGTGACTACTGAAGTGAATGATGTCATAAAGTGGACAATTTTACCCTGCTGACTTGATAGTCGATCAAGTTCGTCTGTAAGATGATTAACATCCTTTTTTGTTGCTTTCCCAAACATGACAGCGCTTATGTCACCGACAATTGGTATGAATCCGTTAGTCTGCCGACTGTTTCTCCCAGAATTTCTAGCATCGGTAAGAAAAACGAAGTCCTGGACAATAGAGGTAAGATGCCGTAAACGAGCGGTTAAAGAGTTTCTTTTCACCGCCATGCGCCGCTGGAATTCAGCTACGAATAACTGCATTTCGGCATTTGTTGTTTCGGAACGATAAGGGACAGCATCCGCTTCCCAGGGAAATCCATACTTCTGGAATAGGTTTGTAGTGTCATCAATCTCTACTTGAAGCTGTTCTATTGTCTGCTGTAGTTTTTCCACTTGAAGGTAAAAACAAATCTTGTGTGTACCAGCAAAACCGGAAGATAGTTTTCCAGCGTATCGGAATCCGACTCCTCGTCTTACAAAGCTGCCAAGGATCTGCATAACCACCTGATTTTCGCCATTAGGACTAACAGACCAAGATAAGCTATGTAGAAGAAGAGATAGCACGAACATCCGGAAAGTAGGTATGAATTTAACCTCTTTGAATCCTGGACTTGAAAAGGATTGAGCTACCGTGTAACAGATTGATCGATGAAGGTAGGCAAATATATCCAAGGTTAATAGCACAGTATAGTCGATCTCTTTTTATTTGAAGTCAGTAGTATTTTAAAATCAGTAAGTTCTGGACATCATGGAAAAATCGGTTAAATTTGAAGTTTTAATTCCGATGACAAACAAAGACGTTATTGTAATCGATAAACATGGCGAAAAGTTGGTTTTACAACCAAAAACGCCCTTTAAAATGGACTTATATGTGCCTCCCGTCACAAGCCGCAAAGAGGTAAAAAGGAACTTGTATCATGCAGAGGTGACGGAGGTAGGAACAAGTTGCACAGTTGTTTCCTGCCTCCTACCAGATCACAAAACAAGATTTAACCAGTTGAAGGATGCTCTGGACGAGTTAAAAAGTGACAACCTGAAACTCAAGGCAAAGATCGAGCGGCTGGAAAGTGTATCTACATCCAGTAAAAAGAAATTCAAGAAATCCAGTAAAAAGAAATCCAAGAAAGCTTGAAGGTATATTTTTGTTTTTCATAATTAGTTTGTTGTCTTGTTGTCTGCTGTCGTTTTGCTTCTGACACTCACCCTACCTATAGAAACTAGAATAACTCAAAATTCACAACTGACATACCGTCAAACAAATATGCAGACACGACTGACATACCGTCAAACAAATATACATACAATACAGTACACTAAGTGGTAAGTAAACGCTTATATTATTTATAGACAACCCTCTAAAGCAATTTTTCTGTTTTCAGATAAGATCATCCTGCAACTGTAATGCCCTATTCTTTGTAATATTTTCTAGGAATATTTCTTAACGAATACAATCCTGTAGATCTAACTGGTGTTGAAGTCAAAGGCTTACTTTCAGTTACTGTTTTATCTTGTGACAATCCAGAACTGAAAGTAGCTTATGGGTTTTCAATAACTGATAAATCTGGGGCTAGCTTTTCGTTTTCCCCAGAAAAATGAAAAGTATCTCCCCCTTCCACCGAAATATCATGGGCCGTTGCAAATTCTGTTTCGGAATCAGAAGATCCCTGGATGAACCTCTGTTGATGCTGATCGGTACCCGTCGACGTCTCGGGCGTATGTGCATTCGTCGATGACAAGTCCATGGTAAGTCCTTGTTCAGTCCTACTTTGGTTTCGTCTTTCTTCGTCTTCGGTCAGTGTTAACATGTCAGTATTGTTTGTTGACCTAGGGATTTCTAATGTCTCAGTCCAATACTTCGATGTCCCCATACGTGACCTTAAAGGATATCGCGGTTCGTCGTCATCATCATCTCGCTTGTCACTATTACTCCCTGTCTTTTCTCTCTGGGACAAATCTGTTTTTTCCGTCTTTCTTTTGGTTAATTCTTTGCACAAATTCAAATACTGCTCGGTTTGAGATAAAAACAAGCTTGAACTTTTGACCTTTTTGAGAAGTCTCCCGTTCACTATTCGTCTTTTACTCTTTGGTCTCGAAAGAGATGCCAAAAGATACACATTTTCATACAAAACTGAGAGTACTAAATATGGACCCGTATAGGCATAAGTTGTTGATTTCCTACCGTGTGCAGTTTTGTCCTGTACAAAAACGATATCTCCTTCCCCAATACGTATGTCCTTTGCATCTTTATTATACTGCTGTGTTTGCTTTTCCCTTTCATTTCTGAGTTCTCTTACACAGATCTGATGAAATTTCAAAGATACTCCCTTCTAATTGAGTAACATAATTCTCGTAGCTGTCAACGTAACTAACGACCGGTCTTTTGAGTTTGACATCTAGAAGTGTCCTTCCTGGAATGCCATGAATTAGCTGAAAACTACTGTATGATCGGACCGAATTTAAAGAGGTATTCATGGTCAGCATGATTTGACCTAGAGTATTATCCCACTCACCAGTTATCTCGTAACATGCATGTTTCAAAATTCTTTTAAAAAGTTTTACTTTTGACTCACTGCTAGAATTACACTGAGGGTTATAAGGAGAACTGTAAATTTTTCTTATTCCCAGTTCCTCACACATTTTTCTGAAAAGTTCAGAATTGTAGTTCGACCCATGGTCTGTCAACAGAACATTTGGAATCCCGTAATAAGAGAAAACTGAATCCCAGAAGTAACGACAAGTGGTTTCCGCGTCCAATGTTGGTACTCCTTTAAGCACCACGTGACCGCTAAAAAGTTCAACGCTGATAATAACATATCGGTTTACATTACTGGTAATCGGAAACTGTCCTGCTGCATCGCTTGACCAAGCCGAGAAAATTTCAGTCGGAAAAATATTTTTCCCTAGCTTTGGTTTCGCAGCTGGAACTCTACTATTTGCTTTCCGCAAAATTCGCATTTTCAATCCATTCCGCTACTTTTTTCGCCATCTTCTAAAAATAACAAAAATTTCTCATTTTCCACAAAGTCCGTTCGTAACTGGCATGTGCCGCCAGCATCACGTGACAATGAAAAAATCGTAGTATACCTTTAATCATAGAACAAGGAATAACGAGCTGAGATTTTAAATTGGTACCAATATATTTTTTTCCTTATTCGATGATTCCGGGTTATACTTTACGCGATAGAGCACTCCGTCATATAGTATCAGTTCTTGCAAAACGTCGTATAGCCATGGCGCAATAGAAGGTTTCATTTCCTTCTTCTTCTCTTTCCATTCAACATCTAGCATAATAATGCTAGGAACACTGTTGCAGGGATTTAGACTTGAACTGGACCTAGATTCATCAAAAACATCGTCTTCGTGGATCCGGATTCCCGAGGACGGAACAAAATTTGGCTCAACGGAAAAACAGCGCTCAGAACCCTTAGACTCTCTGGTCAGATTCTGGCCTTCATAAAAAATCTACCTGCAGGATTTTTCAATAATGAATCCGTGGGCATAGCCAATGACGGATCATTCGGGACAGTAACCTCGTTGAGCATATCCCTATCTTTCTGTAGGGATTCCCTAGCTTTCTCTAGGGGGCGATCGCCTATTTCTAGTCCATCCATAGTCCCTGTGCATAACTTCCCATTCCTAATTAATAGGTCAATAACAACTTTCAATTCGGGGTCTCTCACCTGTTCCCGTCTTATATCGTCGGCCTGAACATTCAACAGGTCGATCTCGTGGGTAAAAACTGAGGCTGACAAAAATTCGGCCTCAGTTTCCGTCAAATCAATAGGCCTCGTCTTTTCAACTAGATCAGCCGCAGGTCTAGTTAAGATATCCGCCAACTGATTATGCGCTCCGCTAATATGCCGAAATTCCAGTGACTTATAACTAAATAACAACCCGATTCGAAACATTTTGGATGTAAGGTTTCTGTTTTTCTGCAAATACTGAAGATTTTTGCAGTCTGAGAAAACAACTGTCTTTTTCCCCCAGGTATAGAATGAAATGGCTGGACTTTGAAGT
The DNA here is from genome assembly GCA_023053575.1 of Branchinecta lynchi. Lineage (NCBI taxonomy): Eukaryota > Metazoa > Arthropoda > Branchiopoda > Anostraca > Branchinectidae > Branchinecta > Branchinecta lynchi. The sequence goes on along the minus strand of JAKZAP010000093.1, from coordinate 86,203 downwards.
GCGTCATATAATCCGTACAATTCTCTAACGACTGAGCTTTGTTTAGAGAACGGTCTAGAAAGAACTTTGCTGTACGTACATATTATTCCCATTTTTCCTATCTCGTTTACTTGACAAACAGCAGCACCTACTGCTTTTTCCGAAACATCAACAAAAATGTAACACGGTTTTTCAGGATCATACATTTGAATGTGAACACTGCCATCTCGTCTTGTCAGTTTAGCCTTCAACTTTAACCAACTTTTCTCCTGTTCTTCGCTCCAAATCCATTCTTGTCCTTTCCTTAACAACTTGGTAAGAGGTGCAATTATATCTCCGTAAGATAAAATGAACATTTTGTAATAATTGAACAATCCAAGTTGCGATCTCAATTGAATGCGTAGTCTGTGCACTTCAGGTGCATCAGCCGTTTCCAACAATGCATCCAGTCAGCTTCTACCCAACCCTTCTGCGTTTCAGTTGTTTTTGCAATGGATGAACAGGCAAAGGCAGCACTTGCAAAGCAGCAACAGCCAACTAGACTTGCAAATGCGAACAATCGACAACCAGCAGCAACCGCTTGGATTTCAAAATATTGGTCAGAGTCTTCCATCTCCACATGCTGCAGATGGGGTCACCGGTGTTTGCAGTACGGGAGGATCATTACGCTTTGCTCAACCTGTCGCGCCAAACATGTTGAGTTATGGAAATGGTTCTTCTTATGCGCTTGCTAGTTCACATATGCCTCCACCACCCTATATGTACAGCGCAAGCAGGCCTACCCGCCCGTTTCAGGAGGGGAGACTGTCCGGACCTCGTCCCGTCCGAATACTGCCCAATCGAACGCAAGGTGTGTGGTCTGCTCCCCGGAACCAAGGCGGATGGTTGTCTGGATCACAGCTTCAACACGGTGCTGTCCAGTACATGCCCATGCCTACAAACACTTTCCCCCAGTATCAAGGTTTAGGTTTTCAGCCGTACCGTCCTCAGACGCAGCACCTTCCCATCAATGACAATGGCCTAGCTCACCAGGTGGGGTCATACGTCGTTCAGCAGCCCCAGTTTTATCGTGTTGTACCGGAATCTCAGTCACAGGGAGTCCAGTCACACACCAGGGGATATTCTGGTGTACCAGCGCAACAGCAATGGCCGCCTCACATATTCCGAAGTCAGCCGGATGTTCGGCTTCGAACACATGTAGCAAACCTGCCAGCTCAAGAAAATGCAGTGACGGAGACGGCTTTGCGAGACGAACTTGTACCAGTGCGGTTTCAGGGGACTGCAGTTTGTACAACGTCGTGGAGTCGGGAACACGAGGCTTTCTCGAGCGAGCGACCAAACATCGCCCCCGTTCCCCCTGCAGATGCCAGGAGTCAATCCTCGGATGTAAGAGAAGCCGCTCACGCTTCCTCAGCGGCTGATTATCTTTGGCAAAATCAACCACTACCTGGCAAAAGCTGTTCTTCACAGCCTGCGTCTAGTACTCTCGATAACGGATTAGCTCAAGCTGCAGCGTCGTCAAACGGTGCCCCTTTCATACCTGGCAATCAGCCTGACCGAAGCGGGTTTGCAAACTTGGCTATGGGAGCAGATGATGAGGTCTCCATCTTTGAGCAACCTTCTCTTGGTTCCAATCGGCCTGGAAACGACTGGGGCTCTCGGAGGGTCTCCCAGACTAGCCCTGAGAGCACATATGCTGAAGTGGTTAGAAGTTCCCCAGTCACATTGAAACAGATCGTTTCTACCGGAGTGGACACTGACTTGTCTTCTGCTCCTCTTTTCTTGAATGCTACACGGACGAAGGCACAATTACAAAGCCACCTGGTTAATAACAAGGGGGACCAAAGCGGAGGTGCATATCCGGCAATGAGTGTTTCCGTCGCAGACCCGCTGGTCTCTTCTGTGATCATTACAGACGTTAGAGGTTCGCTCAGTCGAAGCGACCAGGCTGCGACGCCTCATTCCTTGTTTAAGAAGGATATTCCAGATGCTACTGGGCCATCCTCAAACGAAAAGGCTGTGAAATCTTCAAACCAGTTTGAAGAAAACTGTAACTCGAGTGTCAGACTGAAGTTGCCTCACGTACAACAAGCTCATGAAGATTCGTCACATGTTTCAAGCGCCGTAGTGAAAGTGCCTTCAGGAACTCGACATTCTTCAATTCCATCGCGATTGGTGGAGACACTTTTAGAAGCTTCTCCAGTGGAAAATAATCAGAAACAGGATTCTGAACGGGTGGCCCAAAAAGGCTGAGAAAAAGGCTTTCATCCGCCATCATCTTCCCGAGAAGAAAGTTCAGAAAATCATCCGAAACATTATTCATCGAAAGATTCCGCATGGCAAGAACAAGGCACTTCAAAAGAAACGACTCGAACCCATATGGAACCCAGTCAATGCCCTCACTGGTGAGATCGAATACCTCTCCAGTTCAAGAAGGTAACTTTTCAACTATCCTCAAGCCGTCTTCTAGGGACGAGTTGAACTCATCTGAAGCCCATTCAATGCCTTCACTAGTGAGATCTAATACCTCTCCAGTTCAAGAAGGAGGCTCTTCAACTATCCTCAGGCCGTCTTCTAGGGACGAGTTGAACTCATCTGGAGCCATTTCAATGCCTTCACTGGTGAGAGCGAATGCCTCTCCAGTTCAAGAAGGAGGCCCTTCAACTATCCTAAAGCCGTCTTCTAGGGACGAGTTGAACTCATCTGGAGCTCAATCAGTGCCTTCACTGGTGAGATCAAACACCTATCAAGTTCAAGAAGGAGGCTCTTCAACTATCCTCAAGCCGTCTTCTAGAAATGGCTCGAACACATCTGGAACCTATTCAGTGCCTTCACCAAGTAGATCAGCTTCCTCTCCTGTTCAAGAAGGAGGTTCTTCAACGATCTACAAGTCTTCGTCAACAGGCTCAAACCAATCCGGAACCCATTCAGTGCCTTCAACAATCAGCTCATACTCTTCTCCAGTTCAAGAAGGAGACTCTTCGAAGGTCTTCAGGTCGTCTTCAACAGGCTCAGACTCATCTGGACCCGATTCAGTGCCTCCAACAGTCGAATTACCGTTAAGGTCTCAACAGGTACAAGCAGAAAAAGAAGCAAACAAACCAGCAAATGAAGCTAATGTTGTAGCTCTTCCAGCTGCTTACTTGGATATGGAAGTTGTATTTGTTGGAGTGACGCAGGTTCCAAAAACTTGTTTTAGGAAACCGGGGGACCAAAAAATATTCGTCTGTGACCTGTGTAACCAAGAGTGTCGGGATGCAGTGCGGCTGCGGTTCCATATGAAAAACCGGCATGGTTGAAAAGAAGTAATGTATCTCAAAAAACTTGCTGTGCTATTTTTATTTGAGCTTTCATTTATAGTCGGCTAGATGTATTCTTATTTGAACAGTTTTCGGAATGCTTATGTATCCACGACCTTGGTTTTGTTTCTTGCTTATAAAAATGGTCAAATGGAAAGGAAAAATAACCAACTTAAAAGCATAAAGTAGTTCATTCAGTCACTAATCACTATTTTAAAAAAATTTGAATAAAGGAAATAATTCTAGGCGATGCCTCTCAACAAATCAATTGCGCCGCTACGGCTGTAACTACCGACAACTTTTTCGATAAAAGTAGCGGTAATTGCAGCGAGATGCTCTTCTGTGATGCTTTAAAGACACATTCTTCGTAATCCTCGTAAAACTCGCATGGTTTGTTTTGTACTATTACTTTGCCAAATTAGCTACCTTTTCTAATACACTCGAATTTCAACACCGGTATGCCCCTCATATCAGATTTCATTCTCCTTGAAAACTCGACAACCTCCATCTTTTCACTGACTGGACTTATAACCGCTGTATATCTAACTGCGACAAAGGAGGATTGCGTTCGAGAAAATGAAAGGATCCAAAGCTAGGATCAAAAATTTCCCTTGGTCATCTGGAAATGTTTATCATATTTTTGTCTTACAGTATAATTTTTCAGTTTTCCGTGTGGCAAATTGACACTATCCCGATGAAAAAACAGTAGTATGAAGTTGTACGAAAAAGGAGCATGAAGTACTAACTGATGCTACTACATGCTTCTACTTCAGGGCTACCGTGCTACTGCATTCTGCTGCATGTTAATAATATTAGCAAGACTGGATGCTCCTGGAGCATCCAGGAGCATCCCCCCCCCCCGAAACATACAAAAATAATCAGTCATATATATGCTTTTCCCTCTGATCTATGTCTTTTTTGTCCGACCCGATAGGTACCCCCCCCCCCCCCCCCGAAATAAATTCCTGAATACAGGCCTGAATTTTGCAACCGCTGGGCTGAGAATCATAGCCTTCGGTAGCGTTCCAGCGACTTATTACTAGTTCCGATCGTTACTATTTTTGTTATTATTGCCGTTCCAGAGCCCGCCGTAATAAGTAAATTGGCTCCCCCCACTTATTATTTTCGTTCCACGACTGTTACGATCGTTACAATTCACTTATGATGGTCGCGAGCATCATAAGTGATAATAACTATCGGTCCTGCAGGAACTCCCGTAAGAGCGGTGACGTATGTTCGCGTTGTTATTATTTTCGTTCCAGGGAGCGTGATAACTACCACAATACGGTGCTCGCCCCTCCTCTTATCATCGTAACTTGTAATAACTTCACTGGAACGCTACCATAGATCCATAGGTTGTTGAAGGGTAATCGAGGTTTTACATTGATCCAACTTTTTTGATCCAAGGATTAATCTTGTCTCTAAAAAGATAATCTTATCTCTAATTCGGATTAATCTTATCTCAATAGAGGTAAGATTAATCCTTCTCGTCAAAAGACGTTCTTTCAGTTGAAAACAAGGGCTTTGCCTTGAGGGTTGTGGATTAGATTAATTTTTTTTTAGATTATATATGGGGTTTATTGGAAAAAAATACTAAGAACTACAAAACCCTCTACAAGCTTAAACTTGTTAAGAGGTTTATGAGAGATAAACCTACATACACTATAATAGAGAAATAAATAAGAAAAAAGAGAACCTTGAAAAGATAAACCTTGGAAGTGCGTAGAACATTCGGTGGGTGCTACTTATCCATTCTTTGTATTTTTAAAGCGATCATAAAAATCAAGCCTAGTGCGTGTATTTTGGGTATTTCAAGCAAATTTTAGGGATAGAGAATATAGATGGTCAGTGCAATATAATAATGATCGTTAATGTGATATTCCTGCATGTAGAATAGTACTCAAATCCAACGTATGTGAATTTGTGTTTAAGTTAAGCAGCGGTAGATCTGAAGTTGATATTATTTGGTTTTATTGAAAAAATAAAGACGGAAGAAGTGTCGTTCTCGCGTATATGCACTGTCTAGATCACCCTCGTCAAGTTGACAGTTGAAAGCAGGATTTGGTATGGTAGTAGGATCGGTACCCGATGAAAAATGTATCTCAAAATAGTACTATGAAGTAGTCAAAACAATGAACATGCAGTACTAACTGATGCTACTATATAGGTTTAAGGTTTAATGGAAAAATTGCCACAACAATAGCAAAAGCTAACTAATAGGCAACAAAGAGAAAATAAATAAACACATTAATAACTAACGACATTTAAATAATATACCATCAACAACAAAACTTAAGGCAAAATACAGAAACAAATCAAGAACCGAACAGGTACAAATGAACAACAAACGAGAAATTTTATTGGTTATTAAAACAATTAGTAACAAGGGGGGAGAATGAGTGGAGCCGACGTGCGGTACTTGATGCTCGAAACGGCTTGAGTAAATTTGAGTGTCTCGTTGAGTAATAGTACTTCATAGTACTATTTTGAGATAAATTTTTCGTAGGGTAAGCCCATTTCAGTTAAACTTTAATGGTTAATCGAATAGGGCTGAGATAGGATAATCTAGTTGCTCGTCAGCTATTCATTAAAGAGGCTTGAAGATCCGATAAAAATGAGTTTACTTCGTTGCTCTGTTATTCACGGACAATGGATTTTCATATAGTGAATTTCCGTGCGATTTCTGGCACCTCTATTGGCTTTTATCGGTGTTGTATACTTGACGAAAACGATTTGCGAAGTCTTCAGGCAGTAAAAGGTACCTACAGCAAGCTGATCACTGGCCACTGAACAGACGCGTTTATATTGAGATCATAGTTTTCAGCTTAATAGTAGAATTTTGCGTTGTGAGGACGACCGTAGATATTTTTTTTTGTTTTTTTTTTAACTTCACTCTCCTTGTACTTTGTACTCCGTTACAGGTTCCGTTTGAGCGGGGTATGATCATGCGGAGTCGAATAGATTCCTATAGGCTACCCTTCCCGACGCATACGAGCGGAAGATAGGAGCTAAACGTCATAGTAAAGCAAATAGGAAAAAATAAAGTGTCTCCAGTTAATTATACAAAAACTTTCCAGTTAAACTTTAAAGGAGCCGGTCCTATATATACTACTGTTCCAAATCACGTCCCTGATTGTTCTATCCATTCGAATCCTTGAATTTTCTAAGTCATTCGTACCTGACGCTGATTTCTGCATTGGCCGAGTTTTTCTCTTTTCGAGGCTCGTCAGATTCTCGATTGTGGTTTCTGTTGGTCAGAGACACCGGTTATGCAAGTTTTCCATCGCCCGAGGCTAAAAACAGCCGGACGGGATCGCGATCTTGAAAAAAAAAGACCTGCTTTCAAAGGTGTCAAATACTATAGTAGAAACTGTATCTGCGATAATAATAGATGCGTTTTTGCAGATACCCCGGTAACTGGATCTGCAATTAGTCGTTTCTGCAGTAACCATTGTATCTGATATACGATAGATAGATAGATAGATAGTTTATTGCTATAAGCAGCCCGAGGGCCATGGCAAAAATGTGATATACAAAAAAACATTACAAAAAAACACTAATATATAATAACAATCTTTTCCTTTTAATTTGTTTTACTTATTTCAAAAACCTACTTCTGTGTTCCATCCCTAGCCTCAAAAATCGCCCCATTTTCTTTATACCAGCAAAACACTCATCCTATAAAATTCGTTTTACCTACTCTTCGTCAAATACACGCACACCATACTCTTCTTTTCTCCATTCACTCAGCTCCATACAGTCGCAAAGCATGTGAATAAATACTGCTCTGCAAAAACGACAATTGCCGAAATTGCGCTTTTCGAGGTCACCCCAAAAGCAAAACTGATATTCAGTCACATCACTAAGTGCCAAACTTCTTTCCGACCAATTTGACAAAAATTGATGAAGATGAGGTGACTTTTTGAGACACTATGGTCGGACCGTGGTATCTGTATATCAGATACCACGACAACTGCAAAAGCAACTTTTGACCATGGTATCAGATACCACGGTAACTGCAAAAACGACATTAGACAGTGGTATCAGATACCATGGTATCTGCAAAAACGCAACTAACGATAGTGAACTTTATTTCCTTAATAGCGTGTATTCTACATGCTGGCACAACTTATGAATATCATTTAACTTAACTGGAATTAAATACTGGGTGAAATACGGCACAAAAGATTTCACATAACGATCAGCCGAGTTTGTGCTTGGTCTTACTAGCCTCTGGGATCAGGAAAATGGCACGATGCGCATGTGATGCCAGACATTTACTTAAGCTTTAACTGATTGTTTCCATTCGAAGTTTCTTTAAGAACAGGAAACAAAACCAAGCTGCGATGGGAAATTTAGAGAAGTGGCACAGTCTTACGTCCCAGGAGACAGATATATGTTCCCGGGACAACCGTTTCCTTTGGCGTTTGTTACAGATTGTCTCACAAGATTCGAGGAAAACAAGTGGATGAAGGTTAGAGAGGAATCCCAGGCCAGTATAAGAAGACGCGCTTGAGTGTCAAAGAGGTGAATACAAATCATAGGCCTCTGATGCAGCGCTTTGCGAGTACTCTCGGTCAATTTCCTCGATCCAGCCTCACGGCGAGCGACGATGTCCAGCAGCGATGTTGAGAAAAGTGAAACCATATCCAATAGTGAGATACTGAATAAACTTTAGCCGATTCTACGTTTCCATGACATTATGAAAGAAAAAGGAAAGTTCTACGTTTCCATGACATGACATTATGAAAGAAATAGGTAAGTTCTACGTTTCCATGAAATTATGAAAGAAATAGGAAAGTTCGATTAAATTAATGTTGCAGAATATCGCCGAGCGGCTAGCGGGTGCGTTTACAAACCATTCTAGGGACAGTCAGTTCCGTTAGTAAATGGAAAATATAGACTTTTCTTGTCACGTCACGACCCGTAGATAATTGGCTAAATTTTAGTCAACACCGATAGTGAAAGACAGACTGTTACAGAGAAAATCGGTGGCAGTTTGCTCTAAGGAAAAAGTTTCATTGTCAAGTCAATATAATCTCAAAACAAGCCGCCACACAAAGTAGCATTTCGAACATGATCACATCAAATCACAGCCCTTAGTTTAGGAGGTACGTAATATCAAAACAAAATCGAAGGAACGTGATTAAATGGCACAAATATTTCATCTTTAGTGTACTACAGCTCTTGTACTTTGTCATTTGTAGTGTGTCAGTATGTACGCCATGGTACCCAGAAATTGCAGTCTTAAATTTTTGTGTCACATCCAATACGGTCATACATTCAAATAGGGTCACACATCAAAATACGGCCATACCTTAGAAGCTTGAGATGTAACTTCAAGTCTTCTGTGATATGTATACTTATATTTTTTTTTAAATATTCCTTGAGACCAAGCTGACTTAGAAAAATTCCTGGAATTCCTACATAGGAATCAAACCTGTAATCTTATTACAATTGTAATCGATTACAGGTTTGATTCCTTCCCCGCAGTTGATCTAGAGGATTGACAGCCTGACGAGGACCCTTGCCAAGAAGGGCCGAAATATCGCTGATGAAAAATCATAGCTGACATATCCGTTGTAAACATTGTTTGAAGAAATGGTTAAACATTGGCAGAAAAATTCTTGAAGCTGCTGTTAGGGTTTCACCCTCTCCGTTCTTGATAATTCTGAAAGTTCTTGGGTCTTAATGTTTGATCCACATTAAAAGCTAGGATTTGCATGGGAAGCAGTTGAGTTCGGCAGAAAAAGAAAGTGCAAATATCAGAACTTCGCCTGCAGCGGTCAGTTGAATTTGGTCTTGGGTTTGGTAGTTTGAAGCTGAAGTGAAATCGGCCGCAGCGATAGGCATGTACTGTCCAAGTGTTCTTCGCAAAAGCGACGCCTAGTAGCTGCATAATCAGCTGCCGAGCTGCTCTTTTTAATTAGTTGTACTTAAAAAATCTGAATTTTTAATTTTAACATTTTAAAGTAACTTAAAACTGGTTCAAAAACTTAAAACATTCTAGCCTAAAACTCCAATTGTCATTAAATTGCTGGTGAAAATTTTGACTCTGCATCCTCCCTGTCGAAAATGCAGTGCTCTAGCACTGCCCCCAGGCAGTGCTGGAGCACTGCAATTGTACCAGGCACTCCTCAACTTCTCGAAGTACTGGGGTACATCCAACCTCAGACAAGTCTTTCCTTCAGAATAATTTATCTGGTTTAAAAAGGAACCAATAAATATGACAAACACACTAGACTGATAAATATTTGTTCAATCTTATTGTTATTTTTTCTTTTCAAACATGATCCCTTCATTCTAACCTTACCTCGATTGACTAGAAAATGATGAAAAAGGTAGCAAAGTCATTAGCTAGAAAGTCCCGTTTCAAAACAGCTTGAAAACAAAGAAAAGGCACAAAATTTGAAGATTTGAGGACACAGTCATATTTTGCCTCTTGACTGTCAGGACAGCATGTACATTTCATTTTAACATTTTCGCGGCAAAAATCGAGGTAGTATAAAAACGAGGTCAGTTATCCCTACTGTACAAGAAGGGTTGAGCCAGCAGATCCACCACTAAAAAATGACGAAGATTCCTCAAACTGGTATGTGCGTGATAGCTTACTGTAGTCTAGGTAACTAGGTTAAAAAAGAGACTCCAGTTCAGGCTGATTAGGTCTGACAGACAGACAACAAAACCAATTATGGTAAGGTAGGTTGAACAAAAAGCTTGAGTAACATGAGAAATTATTGATTGTTCGAGTAAATAAAAATATTTGCATCAGGTCAGGGTCCCCAGGCTTGTCACAAACTATAACCTTCTTTTAGAATCACATTTGTGCGACATTCTCTGACCAGAAAATTCTTGCTGACATAACCTGACAGACAGACAATCGACTGGTTAACTCCAACTTGGGTAAAGTTTTGAGAATAGTTTTGAGAATAGCATAAATGGGAATTGTGGGATAGCAATGAAGAAGCTTAAAAACTACAATACAAAACAATATTGGAGGGTTGAGTAAAATCATTTACAACAAACTTTTTTTTCTAGCTGTTCAGGATCCCAATACAACTCTCAAACGTTGACTAAGGTGATTTAGTCTGACAGACAGTCAGACCATTTATTTGAGATCCTATGATTGTCTCAGAATTAAACCAGGACTAATAATCGAAAACATACGAAAACAAAAGAAACTACTTTCAGTTTATAAGTATTTCTTCAGCCTAAGGTTTAGCTATCTAGAAATCATGTTCGACTCTCCTTGAAATTCAGTCAGGATGTTTCTTTATGTGCTATAAAGCTAAGACTATAGTGTAGCGCATTGAAATACTTCTACGCTGCTTGAAATGCTCAAATTTTTTACAGGTGCAAATTCGGAAAACATGACTTCTGGCCAATAGATGCACATAATTCCTAATGGTATCTACTAAGTAAAGCCCAGGATTCTGACCTGTAGTACACCTGTGCATCACAGCATTGTGTCTAGATGTTTAGACTCACAGCTACAGCCATGTTTGCTAAACCCTGCTGACTGGTTCCACAGAGAGCTTTAGTAAATAGGTGAGTGTTTATCCTGGAAATACATTTTTCACCAACTAATTCTAGGTGACAGGTTTACTGAGACCACGAAAGTACCAGTAACACTGAAAAACTGCATATACTCTCCATTTCTTTGCATTTTTACTTGCAACTGTCTAGCCCCTCAGCTCACCACCTAGATGCGGTTCGGTGACGCCGGGATACAGAGATAATGAATCATCACTGAATAATTATCATTTTATATATCATACTACAATGATTTCATCCTATTTTCAGTGTCTCATTTTATCTTTTTTCAACTTCAAATTGGTTGCTATTTAGCACAAGGATGTTTCATGCCCCTAATCTTGGCTGGTATTGATGATTACCTACAATTGAAAGGGTAGAAACCAGATTTCAAGGAAGAGTTGAAGGATAGATTAAGGCTAGATTTATCCAGTTTTGACACAGACTTTGCAGTGATTTACATGCTGGTCTGCTGCTTTTGGCTGCAAGTATCGTGAATTTGAGCAAGACCAAAGGTTTCGACTGGATCCCAAAATTTCATATTTGATCCAGACAACTGGATCTTCTAGATATCTGGTCTTCGCCAGACTCCTTGTAAATATCTACTATTGAATGTTTACTTGCCCGATGAAAAATTTGTAGCCTGCGTAGTAGTATGGTAGTAGTACGAAAACGTTGTATGTAATACTATGTAATAGCAAGAAATACTATCATTTAATGTGCCTCAGACTGGTCCAATCTTATGTAGTAGTATCTAGTAATATCCTGTCTTGCCATAGTAGCGTCCAGTCTTGCTAATAGTAGCATATAGTAGTATGCAGTAACACGGTAGCCTTGAAGTAGAACCATGTAGTAGCATCGTTAGTACTGCATGTTACTTTTTCGTACTACTTCATAGTACTAGTTTGAGATAAATTTTTCATCGGGTGTTGCTGAGATTCTTACACTGAAAAATATACACCATGGTAACTGATGCCACGGTAACTGATATCATTGTAGCTGGTACCGTGATAACTGATACCTTGTTAACTGACACGATTGTAACTGATACATTTATTCAAACAATGTTTACAACGGATACGTCAGCTATGATTTTTCATCAGCGATATTTCGGCCCTTCTTGTCAAGGGTCCTCGTCAGGCTGTTAATCCTCTGGATCAACTTCGGGGAAGGAAACAAACCTGTAATAAATAACTGAAGCTTCTACCGATAGTTATCCCTCACTTACGTTTCGGGATCCCAAACTCAGTTCGTCTGTATAGTTGCAAACTTCAGCCACCCTGAAGAGCCCCTTTAACCAAATGGTGATGGTGTTGACAAGCATGAAACAAACGCTCTGAGGACAAGAAAACGAACAGGCATACACAACTTTCTGTCTGTGGACTTGTGACTTAGATAGACACGTCAGATGTTTTTTTTTTCTTTCTAGGCAAAAGCTACATTGGCATCACGAGTTTTTCCAGCTTCAGCACTCCCAGGGAAAAGGACATTTTGTATTGATTAAAAGGTCAAAAATTATCGAATGATTGTGAATTACACAAGTTTATTTTTATATAGCCTACTCTGAAAAAAACTTTGTCTGTGATAATCGAAGTTACTGTGTAGAGCTCATTGTTTCATCTAGACCATAGAAGCAACATACAACAAGACCAAAGGTTTCGATGGGATCCCAAAAATTCAATATTTGATCTAGACAATTGGTTCTTCTCTTCGCCAGATCCAGTCTTCGCCAGACTCCTTGAACATTTTTACTATTAAAATTCAGAAACAGGTTAAGGCCAAAAAGCTAATCATCAGAGTAAACCAAGTTCAGATATGGATTCAGCATGTTGGTGTTTACTTCTATAAGTCATATCTGTTTTGACAAAAACTTCCTGCCTTACTTCTGCCAATTTCCCGGTTTCGGCCGAATTCCGGAACCGCCTGTCCGGCAAAAAAAAGCTAAAAAAACGAACTCAGCGAATCTTCTTTCCCCTATATCGAACATCTAATCAACTACAAATTACAATTTAACTTATAACAAGTTCCCGGTTCCAGCCGGATTCCGGGCGAACTATATGTCCAGTAAAGAATGATTGTCACACACGGATTCAGCATCTCTTCTTACCCCTAAATCGGATGTCTAATCAACTACAGATATTTTTAACAATTTTTCCGGTTTTGGCCGGATTTCGGACCAAATACTTGCCCGGCGAGAAAATGGTTTTCACCATCGTGTTCAGCATGTCTTCCTACCCCTTAAACCCAACATCTAATCAACTGCACATTAAAATTTAACTTATAACAAATTTTCCGGTTCCAGCCGGATTCCGGGCGAACTGTATGTCCGGGTAAAAAATGATTGTCATACACTGATTAAGCATCTCTTCTTACCCATAAATCGGATATCTAATGAACTACAAATACTTTTAACAATTTTCAGGTTTTGGTCGGATTCCGAGCGAACTAATTGCCCGGCGAGAAAATGGTTTTCACCATCGTGTTCAGCATGTCTTCTTACCTCATAATCGACTGTCTCATTAGCTGTTTGAAAATATTCTGCTTGCCCCTTAACCCCCCCCCCCCACCCCTAAATATAGGGCTACAAAGCCTATCAACAAACTCGACCTTACCCTTGACTCAACGAACCCCTACACCAAGTTTCATCAAATTATCTCATTCCCTTCGAGAGTTATCGTGCTTACAGACGGACGGACGGACAACTTCGGCCATGTCATAGGTATCCCTCCACTTACGTTCTGGGATCCCAAAAAATCAGATTGAGACTTTGGAAATATGGATGGTATGGACCCTCAACTTTAGAACAATCCCTGGAGCAATTAGCTGCCTTGGGCACTTCGAACAGTGTTACGCCCATTCATGCTGCGGTATACTTCATCTAGTATTACCAGGGGCGTCACGACTGGGGAGGGGGGGGGGGTCGTCCAGTCGGTAAAAATAACCGAGTCGTCGCGAGGCGCCGCGATTTTTCGTCAAAACAGTTGATTTTTTTTCATGAAAACAGTTGGTTTTTCTGAAAATTGGTCGATTTTTCGTAAAAAGTCGTTTTTTCTGAAAATCAGTCGATTTTTTTCAAAACTGTCATTTTTTGTTGTTGAAAACGGTTGTTTTTCTGCAGAAACAGTCGGTAAAAATTACCAGCCAGTCGGTAAATGCCTCGTCCCCCCCCCCAAACATTTTGGCTAGTAACGCCTCTGAGTATTACAATGAAGTAAACGATCAAAAACGAAATGTAGGAGCTAAGTCCATGCTCGCCAAGATTTTCTGTGGATTATAGTGATTTTGTCCCAACAGAGATATTTTTTATGATCGAACTAGCCCCCAGACATTCCAACAGATGTCCCGCATCTGGTTTCAACATATGGAAAGGGCCTGCACTACTGATAGAATAAAAAGATATAATCTATAATTTAGTGATGCACTTAAAACTGCATACTGTATGGTAAAAGGTAAATTACAGTAAACCAAGCAATTTCTCTGCTGCACTCCAGCCCTCTTCTTCTACTTCTGTTACATCTGAAGGAATATTCAAGTTCTGGGAGCAGTTCAAGCACTTCTACTTCTGTTACACCTGCAGGAATATTCAAGTTTTGGGAGCTGTCCAAGCACAGACTAAGTATAGAAATTGCATTTATTTTTATTTTCTTAGTTCTTTTCTAAGATAGGATCCCAAAGCTCCAGAAACTGAATATGTGTGCTGCCACAAGTCTCTGATTTTAGGATATGCTTTCTCTTAAATTAGGATACGCCCCAAGGTATGAGCACTGGTGCTCAAGGTTGGGGCACAATGACTTAGAAAAAGAGCATGCCAAATGAATGATATACCAAGTATATGACATACAAAATCAAGTTTTTTTGCAGACTGGTAGGTTATTGTGATTGTGCCCTTGCTCCACCATACCAGTGCTCATATCATGGCGCATCATCCCAAAAAACTGTAGGTATGCTTCTTAAAACTCCAACTGTAGAATTTATTGACAATTTGACTGAAATCCACAGAACAATCATTCAAAATTAATTTTAGTCAATAGTGCTAGCCAGCACAGGTTAAAGGAGTAGGCAGAGGCTATTTGAAGCTGATAGTATACCACAATTTGCCTATGATCATGCATCTGTGGCAGATAGACCACCCCAGCGCTGACATATACCCAATGAAAAATTTACAGACTGCAAAGTTACATGATAGCTTTATGAAAAAGTTGAATGTATTTATATGTAATAGTAAATAATGCTATGATTTCAGACTGGGCCAAACTTAAGCAGTAGTATCTAGCATCCTGTCTTACGATAGCAGCATCCAGTCTTGCTAGTTGTAGCATAAAGTAGAATGCAGTGACAACTGACAAGGTAGCCTTGACATAGAAATATGTAGTAGCATCAGTTCGTACTGCATGCTACTTTTCTGTACAACTTCGTACTACTTTTTTGTATAAATTTTTCATCGGGAAGCTTGATGTCTTCAAAGTTAGCTCATTAATAGCATACCTTGTTGAGGTTGTTGATTTGGGAGCTTTGGATGGGAAATGTGGCGCTACAGGTGAAAGATTACACAGGTTTGATGACACATTACCGCCAATTTTTACCGAGATTAAGCAAAAGGTTGTTCACAACAGCAATGTCACCAAGCCTGCACCAAGCAGGTCCTTCATTTCAGCTTTCTCCTCAGAGACACCCAAGCAGCTTGATACTACTACACTCAAGACGAATGTAACCCGAGTGCCTCGGCAACTAATTTTTTTTCAACTTGCATTTTTCGGCAAACTTCAACTTCCTCCCACCCAAATTTTAGATTTTAGTGTGGCTAGAATGGTGAACCTAAGGCCCAATATAAGTGATGCACCTTTCCACCAATTAAAACTACTAGTAAGGCCCCTCAGAGAAATTTTTTGCAGTTTGTAGTGCCGTTGTAAGTGTCGTTTTTAGATCCCACAAAATCCTGCCGCCTTATGAAATAGCTTACAACTACCAACCCGACAGAAAGGTCTCACAATGAGATTGCTGTGGTATTGTGAGATCAAGAACAGAATATTCAACTGAAAAAACAAACAAACATCAGATCTCAAGTGGAATCACGAGAAGTCATCTAACAATTCGAGACAAGCTGGGCAAAACACACACTATACCAGTTGAAGATAAGGAAAAAGACCTGGGCATCATCATTGACCATGAACTCAAATTTCACCTCCAAACTAACGCAGCAGTCAACAAAGCCAATGGCATACTGTCCCTGATCCATCGATCCTTCAAGTACTTCAGCAGGACGACCCTCACCCAGCTGTACAAAAGTCTTGTCCGTCCGATCATCGAATACGGCAATATCGCCTGGGGGCCATCCTACATCGGGGACTGCACAGCCATGGAGAAGGTTCAACGCAGAGCAACTAGAATGATGCCAGGCCTAAAAGGGAAGCCATATGAAGACCGCCTGAAAACGCTCAAGTTGCCGAGTTTATCATACAGACGTAAGCGAGGAGACGCCATCCAGATTTTCAAAATGAAATCCAAAATAGAGAATCTGCCGTTTGAAAAGTTCTTCAGGAAACCAGTCACAAGCCGAACCAGAGGCCACTCAGAAAAAGTATACAAGCCAGAAGACTGAAAAAGAGCTCGGGCAAACTTTTTCTCGACACGAGCAGTCGACACTTGGAATAGCCTGCCAGAATATGCCATCCAGGGACCAAATATAAACAACTTCAAAAACAGAGTTGATAAGTTCTGGGAAGAAAACAACAACAGATTCAACACATTGGCTGAATGGTCGAAATAGCTACAAGATCAACCAACTACAAACTCATCAAACAAACAGAGGGCGTCGAACAGGCAGGCCAACTGCCGGATGGTGCTGAACAACTTTAAGTAACTTTAAGTAAGTAAGTAAGTAGAAACAATGAACCCAGTAAAATTTCATACCTTGCTAGAGTTATTTCCATGATGTGATAGACACTTCGACTGCAGTGGCCAATCGCCTCTTTGAGACGAAAATTAACACATCATAATGCAGTTGCAAAACACCAGAGGAATCAAAAACAACTCTGACATAATACATCCACTCAATAAAGGGTGTAATTGGTGTAAAACTGAAGAAAGATGTAACCTCTGCTGCAACAATCACAAATAAACGCAATTTCTTGAAGATTCGGAATTCATCTCTCAGAACACATGCGCCAAAGCAATTTCGAATATTTTGTGGTTTGTCGCACTCATGAAATGTCCATGGTACGCTGAGGTAGTGAGGTTCTGCAAGAACTCGGAAAAATAGGAAGCGAAGGCGCGTACTATTTGGAAAGTCTTTATTCTTGAGGTATTTTCATGAATTAAATCGTAAATACTGTCCTCTGTGCTTTAACGATTTGATCCTCCGTGACACATTTTTAAAAACTCTAACTACTATGTATATTTTAGCATATATTTCCACTATTAACAAAACTAATCGGCTAGGTAGGCCAATACTCACCAGTGCTTCCATCAGTAAATGGCGCTTAACATGATCGAACGCTCCTTTCAGATCCACAAACGCAACATATAACCTTCCTCTTCTTTTCGCTATATATTTCCGAATTATTACTTGTAAACTAAATATTTGGTCCAAAGTACTGTACCCTTCCCTAAAACCTGCCTGGACCCTAGTTAACTTATCTGTCGTATCTAACCACTTTTTTATTCTAACGTTTATAATTTTACAAAATAACTTACTTATTGTAGATCCTAAATGGATCCCTCTATAATTATCATGACATTTCCTATCCCCCTTTTTAAATATTGGTACCACTATCGATATATTCCACTGACTAGGCCATGTTGCTTTTTCCACCATCCAAGAAAACGCCAAAGCCAGGACCGGTAAAATGTAAACTCTGTTCCATTTTAAAACTATTGTCGGTATGCCGTCTGGTCCTGGAGCTGACCTACCTTTCATAGATTTCAGGGATGACCATACTTCCGTTTCTGTAATAGGATCTAATTGTATTTTTTTTCAATACGATACTTTTCTAAACATGCTTCTACATTTTCTGGGGGACTACTTTTCAACATTTTCAAACATGCAATTACGACCGTTCTCATTTGTTTACATTCACTATCGTAAAATGTGTTTTTATTTCTATTTCCTTTCCTCTTATTTCTGCTCACCTCCAAACCAACTTCATGCAATTTACCTGTCAGCTGTTCAAGGGAACTTTCAATATGGCCTTCCGTAAGTCTTTCAATACAACTTCTCACATGGATCTCCATATCAACTTGAACCAGCTAACTCTTTTTCCGAAAATTCCTCAGTTTTTAACGATTTCCTAATATCCACAGGACCTTCTACATTGTGAGGATACATTTAGTATAAACAAATATCTTGATCAAAACTTATTCAACAAGCTCTATCCTCAACTCTCTCTATTTCCGACTAGCTCTAACGCCCACGCTTTTCTCCGACGGAGAGAGTTTATTTCCTTTTCTCCAATCAAAGAACTCTTTTCCCCATCAAGAACCTAGACAAACTCACTCCATTGGTCACCAACCCTTTCATACTGTATAAAGATTTGCTAGGACGTACGAACAGTAACACTATTCGTTATAGCACTCAGTTGACATTTCCAAGGGCTTAAAAGGACCAACTTCGCAGTTCGGATCTCAGTTCGACTTGGAGTTCGACCTGGGCTCTGTTCTCAGTTCAGTTGACCTCTGAGCAAATTAAGTGACAAGTGTTAACCAACCTATCTTCAATGTAAGTACGAACCTTAATAAATGTGTTTTAGTTATTGACCTACGAACTGAGTATCGCCTTCGAAAAGACTCGGGGTATAACGGTGTATTACCACCACAAACCAGTCGCCAATATTACCATGCTCGCACGCCACACGCTAATACTATAACAAAACCTCCTACCATTATTTTCAGTTTATCATAACATGAATTAATTAATTTTCCATCACCTTATGCATTGTCCCTGTACCATGATTATTTTCAAATTCAAACATCACATTCAATGGAAGGTGGTCAGAACCGATCACATTCTTTACACTCAGATTCTTGCAAAAAGGCCAAAGTGTAGGACAGAGTAACACGTAATCAATTAAGCTTGGGAGCTTACCCGCGTAACACGTAAAATCACCCCCTGCTTCCCGATCCTCCCCTATCCTCCCATTCAAAATTATCAACTCTTCATTTCCCGCAAAATCCAACAAATTTAGACCCCACCTGTTTTTCCGGCGATTCTGGTCCTTACTTCTCCTCTCACCATAATTTCCGATGTACTCCTCTAGAAGCTGGGAAGACTCCTCCGGGTCCATTCGCAGTTCAACATTTTCCATCATACGACCGGTATAAGCATTGAAATCACCTAGAACAATGAATCCATGATTATAAAGTCTTTTTCGCAGGGTAGACATTTCATCACACAATATATTCCAACTATCTTCATTCGAGTACGAACTTGACTGGGGCGGTATATAAACACAACACACAATTATCTTACGGGCAAAAATATTTCCTTTCAACCATACAATGTTTCCGACCTACTTTTTATTCTCTCCAGCCCTTTCAAACTATCTTTTTTAACTAGAATGCTTACCCCCCCCCCATATACCCTACCATTTTTACTTGGCTTTCTACAACTTTCAAAACTTTCAAAACCTTCAACATTCATACTTCCCCTTTGCCACGTTTCAACCAAACATATTATGTAACACCAGCAAACACACTCATTTATTAGACTTAACATTTTTTCACTCGAATATCCTTGGATGTTCCATAACGTTATCCCCAGTTGGGTCGAACTCGCTAAAGGTAAACGTTGCACATGGCCCGCGTGACACTAAGCTGACATATCGGTGTCCTGAGTGCTTGGCCCCGGGAAATTTGTACGCTCCCCATCTAAAGAAAATCGTCTACGACCTTGAACATTTCTAGGCTCATCTGGGGGTTGCTCACGCGAGACTCCACCTGTCTTCGCAGCCACAAAAACACTCGTGGCCGGCTGGCGATTCGCATCACTCGGGCTAAAAACGTGGTCACTATTTCTTTTCCCATAAGCGGCTCTGTCTCCAGACCTGTGGAACGATGCCGTTGACGGTGTATTATAGACCTGATTCTCACTTGCATCGTAAAATGCCGATAACGAGGTATTGGATCCACTTCTACTCCTTGGTGAAATATGACGCGGGTAACGTGGCTCGGACAATTGGAGTTTAGGATGGAGATCAGCCCTTCTTTGCCTACTTCACTCCGCCCCTAATCCTTGTTCTTTTCTGCCTTTTTCGTATATATATTCTACTTAACCAACAAAACAATCCAATCCATAACCTACAAAAAAAGGACTGTTTCTGTTTCCATAAACGATTTTTATTTTGTGAGCTCCAATGCTAGCCTGATTTTATCTCCTTTCTTCTAACAATGGTGAAACGTTGCTTATTGTTTGTAGCTCTTACTAGTGTTTTTTCCCGAATATCTGCTTGACTTAATTTCTGCACCCCCGCGTTTCTTTCTAATATCCAAACCGTTTTCCAACCACTGAGCGCTGACCCTTGTTCCGCTGCTAGCCGAGACTCCAACCTAAACACGGTCGCTCCTGCACGGAGACTGTGGGGCGTTTTCTCCAGTGTACAGGCCTAACTCTTTCAAATTCACCTTAGGCGACCTCGTGCCATATTTTACTTTGTCTCCCCTGACTGTCTCATTCTTTACTTTCTAAACGATATCCTTTCTCGAAATTAGAGACCTGACCCCTTGCATATGATGTGTATTCACTTAACTCAAGCACCGGGCATAATTCAGAATTTCCCTGTCTTTCCACTGCTACGACTTTACCTGCGACATCTTTTATTATTTTCCCTTCCAGTTCAGAATAATTAAGCCGTAGTTCGAGCCTCGGCTTTTTTCAGGAACACCTAGAAAAACTAAACATGTCAAACCAATTTCATTTATTTACAACACGAACCGCATACAAATCCTCCAATAGGCACTGTTCCACGAAACTTTTTTCAAAAGAAAAAGACGTGCACCTTTTCTCCCTTCTTTCCCAGCCTCAACCAAGCTACTCTTTTCTACTTAACTATTATCCACGAAAATGGTGGCGATGATAATACAGGAACGACTAGCGTATATGATTCTACCACCTTTTCTTCCATGTACGCTAATACCTGCGAAATGAACGAAAATCGGGGGGGGGGGGGGGGGTAGTGAAATGAGGAACGATGATTCCTTCCCTATCCTTCTTGGCATTCGAATCCAAAGACTAAGATCGTAGGCATGCCCCCTTTTTACCACCAAAAGTCCACTGGGCCAGGCTCTATGATCCATTCGAAAGTTGCCCGTCTGTATTACTAATTTTCTCTCGGCGGAGCATCAGCCAAATTCTCTGACGTGTTGATGTAATGGAGTGATAGTCTGATGTTCAGATCCACCATTACCTTAAATAGCTTTTCTATCTGAACCTCCAACCGTTGCGAGTTGCCTTTTCCCGAGCACCATCGATTGACTGCCACCATGTTATCCACTCTCGCAACCACCCTCTTATTATTCACCTTATCTTTAATGGCACTGAAAGAGTTTGTCAGCGCCATCGCTTCTTTAACCGCCATGTTCTCAAGCATATCTGCATGTGTCCAGAATACTCTATATGACTAAGTCTAAAACACGGCAGCGAACCTCAGGAAGAAGGAGTAAGCGTGTCCGTGCTACTCACAATCAACGACTCAAATCCTGTGTCAATCAATCACCGCAATCTTTGTGAGCATCTGTGACACAACTTCTGCCTTTCTTCCGCTATATACCCGGAGAGACCGGAGGTTTTGCATCGGCAAGGAGAGATAGTCATCAAGAGTATCCCCTGAGCCCCGCAAGATATCCTACCCACGCGAACTGTGACGCGTCCGTGTGCCCATGACGCATATCTGTTCCGCATTTTGCCACGGGAAAATTCGCGATCGGTTTTTTAAAGCCAGGTTTCACCTTCCGTATTACCCGACGTCCGGGCTTCCGCATAGTCAAGCCAACCCTTCCCAGAACCCTTTCAGTTTTCATGGTAACGATGACAGCTAACTTTGCTATTCTTCAAGATTTCCTATATGGTCCCGTTACATTTCAAATATCTCTTGCATCCCAGTCCCAACTGTCAATCACTTTCCCTTTTCTTCCCCCATTTGTATAATTGTAATGTCTCTCAAACGGGTTGCCTCTATAGTACCTTCCAGACACCCGGAATCTGGGGTTTCCAACACTCCGGACTTCCAGACGTTTTTTTGACCTGGCTTCACCTTCCAGATCCGTCTCGACAAAAACGGCTATCTGGAATCCGGAAGAAAAATCTCGAAGGTGAAGTCTCGCTTTTAAGAAAAGCCAGAAACTTAGCGTTTCTCTCCGGTCAGGAGCCGTATCTACTTCCCATGCACCCTTGCTCTAGCAATCGTCGCCAAACACTGAGAAATGAAAAACCTACTGTGAGGGAAATTTGGCTGAAATTACATACACTTCCCCATAACTGTCTTACCTATAATACTAATGCAACCTGTTTCCATAATCACTCCATATATTCTAAACTCGGAGACCCCAATTTCATACGGTACATTCTAACTCCTTTAACAAAACCATGGTGTTTTTCTCGCGTGCCGTGTTCTGCTACCTTCGAGGCGTATCACGCTGTCAACGGTTCTCTGCGAGAAGTTTGTTCGTCAGAAAACCGGTTTTGTAAATTGTTTCCCTGTTTTTGCTACAAGTCAGCGGGTCTCGGAACAGGCTTAAAATAGCCAAAACCGTGGGTTATTTGTTAAAGCACGGCAAAGTTTAAAGTATTCAAATCTTTTAAAATACTGTAATTTGAAGACTAAATAGTGGGAGGGCTTCTTTAAACCACTACTAGTAGTGTAAACTCCACCTTCAGACAAAAAATATCCCACTTTCCTTAAAAGCGCTTTCGTCTTTCCGTAGCCGGAAGATTAGCAATAGCTTGATACACGAACGCCGATAGTTTCCAACTAAATGGGATCGCTTCGCAACCGCAAACCAAACAAGACTCTTGATTTACTTGAAAGTGACATATGACTGTACCTCGAGACCTCATCTGTTTTGTAAAGCCTCTTCACTATTTATTTCATTTGCTTCAAGCCTTCCAAACCGAAAGGACAACTTCATGACCACATATTAACATAGCAGGCGTCCAAGCATAGCCTATGCTTGCTAGGCTGAACTGTCGAAGGTAAAATTACCGCCCCTCCGCGATTGTTTGTGTCACAAACACGTCAAATGTTCCATACTTCTGCTGTTTCTTTAATTTTGGACTACCTGTTTTTTCATCCATTCCCGGATTTCTGTCTTCCACCTACTTTCCGAAATGGGAATGAAGGGCTCAGGTCCATAGGTAACTCTTTTGGTAGCTTCCTTTGCTAGTGCATCGGCTTCCTCGTTTCCTGGGATACTAGAGTGTCCCGGACAAGTGCTTTTAAGCATGCTTGATTATCCGAAAATACAAAAATCTCTTCATTAGCAGCTTCTTTATCCAGAAGACTATCAATAACTTGCAGAATAGCAAACATCTCAGCCTGGTAGACTGACGAGAAATCCCCCAGGTGAGTGTACATCCTCTCTGGCTCTACATTTGTTTCGAACAGAATAGATGCTGCTCCCGTCATCTCATTAAATCGCGAGCCGTCAGTGTAGCATCGGATCACTTCTGGGTTAGTTAGACTTTCCAGAAATCGTAAGGTCTCGGACCTTGTCTCAATTTTCACTTCAAAGCTCTTTCCACTTTTCATCGTAGTAATAGTTTGATCTTTAGGCATGTTCAGCACTGGCAGCTCATTCATCCATTTATTGCAAATATCCAAATGGCTTCTCTTACTGATCTGATTTCTCTGACACCATGTGCCTTGGATCTCAAGTCGGACTCTCGTCCTCAGTGCTTCCCCTCTGAACCAAATCTCAAGGGGAGTTAATCCGAGCAGCATTTCTAGTGATGCCGTGGCGGTCCCTGGGAAACCTCCACTAATCATCAAGCATGCTAATCTTTGTACCCTAACCAGGGGCATCATATGCGAATAAATTTTTGTGCTTCCCACCCATATTATGCAAGCATAAGAAATCATGGGCCGGATTATAGCAGTATATATAAACATCATTCGTTGAGGTGCAAGTCCCCAGGTCTTGCCCACCATCCTTCGGCATTGCATGAGCGTGATTGTTGCTCTCTGTGCTCTTTCAATGCAATGTGTTTTCCAACTCGGATCTATGCCATATGTTTCCATTACATCATTTTTAGCAAAAAAAACAGCTTTGCGAAACAACATCACATGAGTTTTCTTTGTATTAAAAAGAATGTCATGTTGTGACGCAAAACTGTCACAAATTTTAGGAAGTTTATTCAATCCATAACACGTAGGCGACAGTACCACTAGGTCGTCTGCAAAAAGCTGGTGGTTCATACTTCTTCCGGCAATGTAGCATCCGACCATACACGAAGACACACGGGCAGATAAAGCGTCAATATAAACCGAGTAAAGCAATGGGGAGAGAACCCCACCCTGCCGAAGGCCGTTCAGAAGGCCAAACTCATTACTTACAGTCGTACCCCACCTTATTCTGAACTTCTGGTTCCGGAACCAATAAGATAGAAGTTTGAGGTAGCATGTATTTTGACCCTTTGCTGAGATACTTGGAATCGGAGATAAGAGGAATAAAATTAGAGGACGTAACGCTGAAACTAAAAGCTTTCGTCGACGATCTAAATACCTTTACAAGCAGTGACGAAGATCATAAAAAAGCAGTCTTGTGGGATATTTCTCCTCGAGCTGAACAGGAACAAATGTGAAACCTTGTGCCTCGGAGAACAGAATGGAATGGAAATTAACAACATAAAGCGGGTAGATGAAATAAAAATCTTGGGGGTCAGCATAGAAGAGTGGTTCAACGATACGTCCACGGACGACGACGTCATTGTCGCAGATGAGCTCCGAGGGAGGCTGGCTGCGTAAGGTTTTTCTGACAGAAAAACAATAATTTAGTTTTCTCGGAAAACATTGTAATTCATCTCCGCCATCTACCCACTAGATTCAACGAACATCGGGAGGAGCTGGAGGCGGGGGGGGGGGGAATCTCTAAAAACTTACAGTCGAGAGATCGGGATGGGACTTGGAGGGAAGAACTAGCAGAAGCCATACTTACATTGTAGAGGCTTAACGGCCTGCCATTCAATTTGCAAATATACTATTATTATTATTAAAAAAACAGGACCGATCATGTCACAGTGGGAGGAGTTGGAGGGGCTTTTCCCTAATTCCGATGATCACGAGTTAGGGTACTTCCAGATAATCTATGACCGTGAAACTTTGCAGGCATGTTAGGGACTCTATTAGATTGGCCTGAAAATATAGTCCCTCAACCATTTCAGATTTACAAGATCAAGCCCATTTTCTGATGAAATTTATATCGGGAGAGAGATCCAGCCTTGAAAACTGCAAACCGTATCTGACAATCATGCTAACAGTTCTAACAAGAGCCATATGCGCTTTCAGCTCTTGTTTTTGTTCGCCATCGCTCACCATTAACCTCAAGTTGCTCTAAGATTTGCAGCATCTTAGATCACTACGCCAACGGGTCCTGCAAAATCTGCACAACGAAATGTTTTGTGATGAGAATACTAATGCGCAATGAGATTGCCTGTTTTTGTGTTGCCTTAAGAGCTTTATCAGTACTAGAGGTGGAATTGTTGGATACGTTGAGGAGATTTTAATCTGATGATATGATAAATATCGATTAAGGAGAATCAAGTATATATAATGGAACATCTACTGATATCGAAATAAGTTTAACATTGAAAGACGCTCAACCTGTACCTTATAATGTTTACTGTGTTCTATATTATGAAAGAAAAGCTACATTAGATATTATCAATAAAAATATGTATGTGAGTTTGTGAGTTTGGATTTTTATTTCATAAAATTATCCGCTTATAAATGGAGTCCAAAAAGGAACTCTTGAATACAATTAGAATAAACAAATACAATGATACAATCAAAAAAGAATCAATTGGTATTAGGAAAGAAATATAAGGTATATAAAATGAAATTGCTAAGACAAAATACGGTGATAAGTTGGTTGTAGTCATTAATCATAATGAAAAACCATGTTATTTGTTTATAATTCGGAAATATAATGCTA
This sequence comes from Branchinecta lynchi, assembly GCA_023053575.1. Taxonomy (NCBI): domain Eukaryota; kingdom Metazoa; phylum Arthropoda; class Branchiopoda; order Anostraca; family Branchinectidae; genus Branchinecta; species Branchinecta lynchi. The sequence goes on along the minus strand of JAKZAP010000093.1, from coordinate 60,254 downwards.
TTGCTAACGAGTTGCTATTAAAGAAAAATCTAGTTTTCCAACCGATTGTACGGGAAAACAAGAACGAAGAAACTCTAATAAATAATTTGGCTGAAGAATTCTGATAAAAAAATAAATGCGCGATCGAAATCTTGTTACTGCCCGAAATCAGATCGATTTCCTACCTGACATCGGGTCGATTTCTGTTTCAGAATATCAGGGAGGAAATACTAGGCGGAAATCCGGGGGTAACCGGTACCAATTTCGGACTGAGCAAAGGCCGATTTTGGGCAGAGCCGAGGCCGGTTTTTGGCAGAACCGAGGGCGATTTCGGGAAGTAACGATATTTAATTGTCTGGATGAAATATTAAATTTTTGGGATCCCATCGAAGCCTCATGAAGCCTAGTAATAAGGCTATTTTTGCACAGTACATACGAAAAAAAGGTAAATGAACGCTTAACAAAAAATACAGAGGGTGTACGGAATGTACAACCACAGCAAAAGATAAATGAACGCAAAACAAGAAATACACAACGAAAAGGACAATAAATTTACTGCATTAGCTGGCGCATTGGGAAATGGGCAGGAAGGCGGTTGGATGATGGCAGGAGATGCTCACATATTTCTTTGACAGTTTGGTTTTTTTTTAAGGGGGGGGGGGGGTATTGAACTCAAACCGTAGCTAAAGCTCAGTAGAATCATATTACAGTTTGAAGCTACCCCACTACAGGGGAGCTACGGTTGACTGAACGTCACCTAACAATGAACATATAAAACACTAAAACCCAAACCAGGCAACTTCAATGGTTGCAAAATAAAAGCTAAAAGCGATACCAGGCAACTTCAGAAACTTTACATTTATATTTTGTTTTGCCATTGTCTGTTCGTTTTGAAAAATGTGCTCTTGTTGTCTACTCTTTCTGCTTTTAGGCTTCACAGCTTTCATCTAACAAAGCCTACTGGTGCAAATGAAAAATACTTCTTTTAGAAGGGCACCATAGCACTCATAAAAATTATGGTTTCCGAGAAAAACAAATGCAGATAAAGATATGAAACCTTTCAGCTTTAGGACGTTGAGTAAACAGCATGTTCGTAAACACATCTCTAACCACCAGGGAAAATACCACTGCAAAAGACACTCCAGTCAAATCGACGAACAGACTGTATCATCCTTGTTTTCAAAAAGGACCGTATGGATTTGATTGATAGCATTTCCTGTTTTTGAATTGAGGTAACCATTCTCATATTCACTAGTTATCTTTTCTTTTTAGGTTCAAATATGGGTAACCAGAACCCCTGCCCTGTGTGTCTACGAATTTTCAGGAACATGCTCCTGCACCTGAAAAAGCACTCCCTTGAAAATAAGTTTGTCTGCTGTATATGCTGTGGCTTCTATGACTCAAAGATCCAATTGATTCAGCATTATAAGACGAAACATTCAAAAAGCAAAGAGATCTTGCTTCCGATAGATGATGATTTACAGGTTGCATGTGAACTTTTTCTATGTAAGATCTGCAAAAAGTCATTCAGTTAGACTAAAGCCTTGAAGGCTCACATCCGAACTCATAAACTGAAAGAAACTTCAGAAGCGAAGCAAAAGAAAAGTAAAATAAAAGAGACTTTTGAGGCTAAAAGCAGCTTTCAAACCAGAAATAGCTCTTTTAGAAGCATCAGCATTATAAGACGAAACATTCAAAAAGCAAAGAGATCTTAGTTCCGATAGATGATGATTTACAGGTTGCATGTGAACTTTTTCTATGTAAGATCTGCAAAAAGTCATTCAGTGAGACTAAAGCCTTGAAGGCTCACATCCGAACTCATAAACTGAAAGAAACTTCAGAAGCGAAGCAAAAGAAAAGTAAAATAAAAGAGACTTTTGAGGCTAAAAGCAGCTTTCAAACCAGAAATAGCTCTTTTAGAAAGCTTCTTCTACCCTCAACCAGTCACAAGCTTATCTGGGCTAGGAAAGCTACCAGAAATACTCCTTCCGAATATTTTCCGGTATTACCCACAGACGAGAGTCTCTCTGTGCCTACACCCTCAGTAACTCATCTACCTCAGTTAGTTGTAAGTTTTACTTGTAACCACTGCTATGATACGTTCCTAAACAGAAAAGATTTGGGAGACCACCAGTTGTCTACTCATGGTAATGAGAATAATAACACAAAAGCTGATGTTGACTTGTGTGAGAAATGTGGTGGTTCTTTTCCTTGCATTTTCTGTCTGTCATACGACCAGATGGAAGAATGTAAGACATTGACATTAAGTTTACCAAAGACATAAAATAGTCCTAATGAATCCCGTGTCTCCGGAAATAATACCCTCACGAAACCTGTCAGAAATTGTAGTGTAGTTGGAAAATACCAAGTACCTGAAAGTTCCAGTCTGGTAAAAGCCAGACCTATTCCTTCGAACCATGACCAAAATGTGATGTGTAACATCTGCTATGTTTTTTTTTAAGTCTGTTGAAAACAACAAGGAAGTCCATGTAAAACAGGGTTACATAAACAATACGAGAAAACAACATTTGAAGTCAAACACGGTTGATACTTTCAAAGTGGTGGACGGTCGTAAAGAGGTGTTTATTGATTCCTCCGGTTGTACAAATGGTGACCAGAAAGTTGATTCTCATAGTCGTAGTAATCGGGAAATTGACTGTAGTGGTCGTAGTCACACTGTGTCTGGTGATCAGAAAATCAGCTCCCTGTTTGGTGATCGTACTTCATCTGGTGACAAGGAGGAAAGTGCTGCAACCTCTGTTATCTCCACCGGTTGCATTAATGACCTGCATAACGGTGATAAAGCTTTGCTGGATCACCGTTATGCAGGTCATTAATGCAACCGGTGGAGATAACAGAGGTTGCAGCACTTTCCTCCTTGTCACCAGATGAAGTACGATGACAAGGAGGAAAGTGCTGCAACCTCTGTTATCTCCACCGGTTGCATTAATGACCTGCATAACGGTGATAAAGCTTTGCTGGACTCAGGAAACATTACAAAAAGACGAGGACCACGGACTGAGGAAGTGGCAGATTCGGATGCAAATTTTATGCAAAAACCAGTGACCAAATATGATGAAATGATCGGTCAGAAACGAACACGGAGCAGACCCAGGACGTTGATAACGGACTCTCCAGCGGCAGTTTTTACATGTCCTCGGCAAGACTTCGACTACTCCAATTGTGTTCCAAGATCCATCGCAGAAGATGAAGATTTCAGGGGCGATTTCTCGACATTGTCAATACCGACACTAAACTACTGCAGAACGAACAAGAAATATTTCTTGAAAATGAAGACTTCAAGATCAGAATCGTTGAGATTGACAGTGAAAGAGAAGCTGATGCAGCAGCGTTCGAGTTTTCTTCGCATCTCACGTTTGATGATGTTTCCAATGTTGTTCAAGTCCAGCGTGGTCTTCGTCAGCCCCTTTGTAAGTTATAACAGTCAACTGTTCAAAGCTGCGGGAGTGCCGTCGTCGATTCTGAAGAACAAATTATTGAAATGCGACCACCTGGACCAAATGTTTCACCCAACATTGACCAGAGCGGGCGTCAGCTCAATGTAAAACAGAGGAAAAACAGAAGAACACCCATCACACCTTGCAGACCCAAGGCATTTTAGCTCAGGCAGCGTTCAGGTTCCCTCCTCTTAATCTTCCCCCTCCCCCTCCATATTACATCCCACCGCTGTCACCATTGTTGAATACTATGGTTGTATGCTCTGGTTCCGTCTGACCTTCTTCACTGAAACTTCACACAGAACTGTCTTGAAACTACTGAAATCACTTCCCGAACAGACCCAGGCCAAAGCTGTCTTAAAACTAGTTAAATCACTTCCCGAACAAACCAACCAAACAAGCAAAACCAACCGGATATTCCGAGAATAGCTAAGCCCCCGTTAAACTAAAGAGCGAAAGTTGAATCTAGTTAACCTAAACTAAACCCCAGCGTACAACACTACTCCGAAGACCCCTAAGGGTCCTCCGCGTAAGGTAGTTGAAGTACACAAGGGTCAAACCCGATTTTCGGAGCGCGCAATCGTCTACTGCCTGGCAAACCACCAGAACAATCTTTTCTTCAGTTCTCTAGGGACTTCCATTTCGCTTGGGGACATATAACCCTTATGGTTGGGTAGGTAGGTAGAAAACAAGAGCTGCAATCAGCGGAATGGTCAATAACAATTAGACTCTAGGACTAGATAAAAGAATATTGTAGTATCTCTTTAAACTATCTAAAAGAAGAACAACAACGAAGAAAATGACTGCAACATAAGCTGCTATAAGCGGAATGGTCCATGACATAGAAATATTTACAGCAAAAGGTCTCGTTGAAATTTCAGAGGGGATGGCCTAACACGAGTGTCTGTGATTATAATAAATTAATGGGATTAGGCCTAGCAGCAATGTTTCTTGAACTGTACAGGTTAGTCTTAACAGTAGTAGCTCGAATTATTCGAGTAGGACGAACATGATTGTTAAGATGCGAAATACCACAACAATAAAGTGTGGATGATGAACGTGACTGGAAGTAAGTATTTTTAAGATTTAAGAGGCTCATAAGTCTCCTAAAGATAGTTGTAGCCAACAGAGAGAATTTTCTTTAGTTTAGTTTCATTATTATTCTTTTTTGTTACCATTTTAGCCATGGCAGTTCTTCCACCTGAGCTCCACCGCATGCTCCGTTTGACGCCAAAGCGTCCCCAAGTAGACACAACAACTTATTTGACTGTTAAAAATACCTCTGCCTCCTCGAACATAAGAGAGAGTGGGGAGCTACTCCGAAGCTATGGACCCTCCGCGTCAGGTAGGGAAAGTACACAAGGGTCATACCCGATATAGGGGGCGCGCCATCGTCTACTGCCTGGCCAACCACCAGGACAATCTTTTCTTCAGGTATGTAGTTAGGTAGGTAAAAAACAAGAGCTGCCATCAGCGGAATGGTCAATAACATAGAAAGATATACAGGAAAAGGTTTCGTTGAAATTTCAGAGCGGAAGGCCCAACGCAAAAATACATCGAACTTGATCACCACCGGCGTGTCCGAGATTATTATAAATCAATCCGATTAGTACTAGCCTTTATGTTTCTCGAACTGTACAGGTTAGTCATGAGAGTAGTAGCCTCGAAGTCCTCGATTAGGACGAACATCTTTGGTAGTGATGCGAAACACCTCAACTCGGAATCCGTCAGATTTGAATAGGAGTTGCGGGGTAGAACCAGTCGAGTCACGTGTGCAAACTGCAAATTGCAAATGCGATAGAATAGAGGCGGAACAATTAAAAGTCGCAACACTCGAAGTAACGTAACGCTGAGCAAGTAACTTGTGCATCAATTCAGTGCAAACAAAGGTTGTGTTCGACGGCCATAGGCAAATATTATGCACACATCGGACTTATTACCCAGGAGCTATTTCAATTAGACTCTAGAACTATTTCAAATAGACTCTAGGAGTAGATAAAAGTAGTGTTCTTGCTTTCACTATCTGATTTTAAACTATCTAAAAGAAGAACAAAAACTAAGAAAATGACTGCAATAGCAGCCATAGATTAATGAGAATAGACCTAGCCGCAATGCTTCTCGAACTGTAAAGGTTAGTCCTGAGAGTAAAAGCTCAAATTCCGCTCTGAGTTGAGAACGCAGAGGCAGTGCAGTTTTCGTGTGCCCTAAGTGACGAGTACGAGCCGGAGTACAGTGTTTGCGCTGCTTACAATGGCTCCATCCGGAGTGGGTAGGGATTTCTACAGCCGACAGACTACTCGCTGGTGAGTGGCTTTACCTAAATTGCCAAACAGCAACTTCAGCCCCTCTTTCAAAACCACCAAATTCCGGTCCAAAGCCGAGACTGAAAGCCCAGACCCCTACGAATGCTTCACCCGTTTTGGTTCCAGATCAGCTGGACTAACTCCCACAACTAAATCACTGACACCTAAGCCTTCGAAGTCAATCGCAACTCTAAATCAAACTCCCATCCTTCCCCGTGATTGCGACTTTCTCGATTATTTTGAGTTGTTCTTAGAATCTGTAATAAGAGTAACAGATTATATCTTATATTGGGAGTGTTTTAAGTTAGGATGTGGGTGGTCAGATTGTTGTGTTGGTCATTACTGGGGTAATTCTCCTGGTAGGCGGGGCAGAAGGTTGGTCGAGTTCAGGACAGAATCAAACGAGTATAGTTGTAGGATATGACTGTACCAATACTTAAAAATTAACTGTCCAAAAGTATTCCTTGACACAGATTAGGACAAATTAATACGGATAAAAATGTATTTCAGGACCAAGATGAACGAACTTCAAGTCCACCTTGCCGATAACCGTAACGATTATATAACCTCCAAGCAAACTGAATGTCCTTACAGACTGGAAGAAAAGAGTGTCCTGGCAATTTGTCAGGCAGCAGACAATAGCGCGCTCACCAAATCGGGATTGACCCTTGTCTACTTCGGCGTCGGGAGTAGTTCCTTATTTTCTCATATGTGAGAGGAGGCAGAGGCAATGAAAACCTGGTGCATAAATGCAAAATGCAAAATTGTGTATTCATTATATTGTATTTATTTCAGGACCAAGATGAACGAACTTCAAGTTCACCTTGCCAATAACCAAAACGATTAATGGATGTACCTACAGACTGGAAGAAAAGATTGTCCAAACAATGGCGCGATCCCCAAATCGGGTTTGACCCTTGTCGACTTCCCCTACGTGACGCCGAGGATCCTCAGGGGTCTTCGGGCTAGTTCAGAATAGAATCAAACGAGTATGCTTGTAGGGTATGACTGTACCAATACTTGAAAATTGATTGTCCAAATGTATAGTGCTTCCAAGCTATGATTTTTGCTCCATTTTGCATCTGTCCTTATTTGAGTACCGAACAATCAACCCGTCTTCTGGAATATTTTTTAACCAGTTAAGCCCAACCGTATATCTAGAAGAAATTCCAACACGTTCCGGCCAGCGTTGTACAAGATTTGAATGAATCTGCATGTGTAAGCCTCTAGAAACAAACATCCCTATTTTGGAAACGTCACGCTAAGGAGAAGGACGCTCTCCGTGGCCATGTCCGTAAATGCATTCTCCATGATGTGTTCAAGTATGGTTTTATTGTACACTACCAATGCCAGTCGACAGGGCTGAGCCTCCAATCATGATTTCGGAACAAGACGTTGACCATTTGAGTCGGCACGAAAGTCTTAAGAACTAATGTTCGAGTCAAGGACTGTTGTGGTAACTAAGTAATGGATAGACTGTTGGGGGAAGCCAAGACAGGAGGGTCGAAAAGATTGTAGAAACAAGCATAGAAACTAGACAGAAGCAGAATCTCCTCGGATGCGAGCACTGACGGGGTAGTCGGAGGCTTCCTGGAATTTTTGTGTTTCTCAACTATAAAATTAACACGAGAGGCCTTAGCTCTTAAACATAGAGGTCTGGCGAAAATTTTACTATTTTCGCAGTCGACAAAGGCACCAACGGAAACGATGCAACTGCGCTTGTCCTATAACAAAAGATTGCCTTAGAGAACTCATCTAGAACGACCTATCAGCTTCGAATCATACCATAAACAATCTGTCATAAGCTAAAATGATGCAGCTAGAGGGAGGCCAAACATATGGGGCACATTTAAGGGTGAAAAATTCGTCCCTATAATCTATCACTGCAATCAAAATCTTGTCAGGATAACAGAGATCTGTCGTGATGTTCTGTGTACTCTTTTGACCACAATAAAATGAGCTCAGTAAAACAGCTAAAGCAAATTCCTGTCCGAAGGGCCAGGAACAGCAGTTATATCCAAATAATGATGTCGTCATGGAAGCAGGTATGTTCTAACTAAAAAGTTTACTTGTGAAGAAAGAGGATTTTGATACGATAATGCCATATTATGCGCGCGTGTATCGATACGAATGTCTACTACTAAACCACTCTGAGAAATTAGCGTTTCATTGTCCAAATTAGCGTTTCATTGACGTCTGAAACAAGATTTTGATACAGCGAAAATAAGAAAATATTGCAAAACGATCTGGGACGCAAGGAAAAGATATTTTCGTTACGAAATTTTCTCTTTTGTCAACGAAATGTAACTTGATGACAGCCAAGTGCTATTTTGCGTAAACAAAATAATAGGCGATATCACTTAATTGTTATTTGGTATCAATGAATTCTCAACTTTCGTCAATGGAAAGCTATTTCCAAATGTCCCATTTTGAAATTTCTTATAGAAACGGCAAGAGGTTACCTTTCGCATAAACCTATTAGGCCGGCAAGGCCAGTCGACAGGGCTGAGCCTCCAATCATGATTTCGGCACAAGACGTTGACCATTTGAGTCGGCACTAAAGTCTAGAGAAGTATTGGTCGAGTCAAGGACTGTTGTGGTAACTAAGTAATGGATAGACTGTTGGGGGGGGGGGGCATAGAAACTAGACAGAAGCAGAATCTCTTCGGATGCGAGCACTGACTGGGTAGTCGGAGGCTTCCCGGAATTTTTGTGTTTCTCAACTATAAAATTAACACGAGAGGTCTTAGCTCTTAAACATAGAGGTCTGGCGAAAATTTAACTATTTTCGCAGTCGACGAAGGCACCAACGGAAACGATGCAACTGCACTTGTCCTATAACAAAAGATTGCCTTAGAGAACTCGTCTAGAACGACCTATCAGCTTCGAATCATACCATAAACAGAGGGAGGCCAAACATATGGGGCACATTTAAGGGTGAAAAATTCGTCCCTATAATCTATCACTGCAATCAAAATCTTGTCTGGGTAACAGAGATCTGTCGTGATGTTCTGTGTACTCTTTTGACCACAATAAAACGAGCTCAGTAAAACAGCTAAAGCAAATTCCTGTCCGAAGGGCCAGGAACAGCAGTTATATCCAAATAATGATGTCGTTATGGAAGGAGGTATGTTCTAACTAAAAAGATTACTTGTGAAGAAAGAGGATTTTGATACGATAATGCCATATTATGCGCGCGTGTATCGATACTAATGTCTACTACTAAACCACTCTGAGAAATTGGCGTTTCATTGACCAAATTAGCGTTTCATTAACGTATGAAACAAAATTTTGATACAGCGAAAATAAGAAAATACTGCAAAACGACCTGGGACGCAAGGAAAAGATATTTTCGTTACGAAATTTTCTCTTTTGTCAACGAAATGTAACTTGATGACAGCCAAGTGTTATTATGCGTAAACAAAATAATAGGCGATATCACTTAATTGTTATTTGGTATCAATGAATTCTCAACTTTCGTCAATGGAAAGCTATTTCCAAATGTCCCATTTTGAATCTCTATAAATTAGAAGTATTTACGAACTGCCTTGATAAAAACATAAAACTTTAAATTTCTTATAGAAACGGCAAGAGGTTACCTTTTCGCATAAACCTATTAGGCCGGCAAGAATCGGGAGAAAGGGCCATTCGAACAGTTTCTATCATCTCGGGCAGCCTAAAAGGTCATTCGCCGACTAACCTTAAGCCCGAAAGGACAACAGGAAAAGTAAGAACTTGGATGTACAACTACACTGTAATCTGAGAATAAATTCATCACAGTAGTAAGAATTAGATCGAACTTGAAAATCTGAGTAAGCAACCTGTTGTTAGGGAGACATCCCATAGCACTTTGCTCTGCAATAGTCATCCTAGTTATTCCCTCCCTCTATCGCCTCCTTTTCTATATATCTCTTCGGTTTCCATCACCATCATTAATTTCCCGTTATCGAAACAATAGGTCACTCGGTCTTTATCCACTAGCTCCAGTTAGCTGCTGGCTAACCCGAGGTCAGGCTTTGATCCATTTCATTCTAAGTATTTTGGCTGCGGAATGAATCCGCAGCCAAGAACAGTTATCTTTCATTCTTGGTCCAAGCAGGACCCCTCTATGTTATAATTTATGTTAAGAGTTGTTTATATATTTAGTTAGGGACCAATTAGTGTTATATATTATGTGTCTAACTCTTGTTCATGCATAAGATAAATTAACTATAGACGTTATGGTCCATCTCGGCCAGTAGGCCTCGGGCTTGACTGGGTATGGGAATTCCAGCTTCGCTAGGATGTGTGAACCAGCTTGATTAGGGATTTCAGGATTGACTGCGGCTGAGCTATACAATTCCTTGAGACTTTCCCTTGTCTCTTATGTCCGGTTTCCTGACTGGTCCTGGGTCTAGTGGGCACCTACGGTGTCAGAATGTCTTCAGCCCACACCCCAGGAGCCTTAACTTCACTAAACCTCGCCTCCACTCGTCCATCCTCGCAACAATGGTGTAAGAACAGGGATTTGGAAACTTCCCCCACTTTCAACATCTTAGCACTGTAAGGATGGCTACGTCCTTCAATAGCATTTACCACCAGCTTTCGCGCATCAAGAATTCACAGCCCCCATGGTGGCACGATTTCTGCTTTACTACTGCCAAATTTGCGGTTTCGCCCGAATTCCGAGCGAACTACTAGTCCAGAAAAAAAAGAAAAATTCAGAAATGAAGCCGGCGTATCTCCTTATCCCTATACAGAAATCTAATCAACTTTAAATAAAATTTTGACTTAAAAAAATGCGGGTACAACCCGAAGAAATAGAAAACCGTGATTTCCGGGTTTTCTTGATCAGCTAATTATCCCTCTAGGATGATGTGCGACGGATAAATATAAGTTCGGCTATTTCGGTTTCACTTCCGGCAAACCGTCCTCAGCGAAAAACAAAACAAAACTAAATCATAAAATCCACCACAATCACAACAGGAGAACGATGCGGAACCAACAGACAATAAGACGAGATGTAACTAAAAACCAGAAGAAAACGGTGCGGATGCAGATAAAAATAAAATAACGAAAGATAAAATATGCGTGTTAAAAATGTACATGTACAAATCTGTGATTATTTACAATTCTGAGTGTATATTTACAATTTACCATCCGTCTAGGAAAGCGCAGAAGCTTTCACCCAGAAAACGGCCCACTCGAAAAATCCATTATACATTGACCACTTTTGATAAAATCTTCCACAAAACTGGCCACTGCTAACAAGATTCATGCGCGACTCGCGATATAGCCTCTTTGCTCTGTATGCCCCTAGGGCGTTTTACAGTTTTGTTGTTTATTCAGCGCCTCACGAGTTCGAATAATCGCCACACCGGCTGCGTGTCTAGTCGGTCGCGTGTTAGTGGCAGGGATATTTGAAGCTATTGGTAGGATAACGGGAACATGAAGTAGGGTTTGAGGGGGTCTTAAAAATGCGGCATCCTTTTAAGAATCTGTCGTACACTGGGTTTATGCGGAACTCTCCAGTATCTCTGTTTAGAGCTAGTTCTCTTATTTCGTATTTTTTTATCTCAAAAGCTTCCCTGATGAACTGCCCCAGACCTGTCTCTCTGCCTATTATTTTACTTTCATCAAAACGGATGTTGTGATCAGGGTTGACATAAATGTGTTCAGCCAGAGCACTAGAGAAGTTCTCTGGTCTGTTTTGGCACCGAAGAGTTGCGTCTATGCTGGTTCTGTGTTCGTGGAACTACTTGTCCGGCGAGAAATGATTGTCACCATCGTGCTCAGCATGTCTTCTTACACCATAATCGACTATCACATTAGCTGTTTAAAAATGTTTTCTTTGTCCCTTAAACTGAACCCCCACCCCCAAATATAAGGCTACAGAGCCCATCTACGAACTCGACCTTACCTTTGATCCAAACAATCCTCATACCAAGTTTCATCAAAGTATCTCATTCCGTTCGAGAGTTATCGTGCTTACGGACGGACGGACGGGCGGACGGACATTTGCGATGTCATAGGTATCCCTCCACTTACGTTTTGGGATCCCAAAAATTTTTTTCTGTGTTTTTTATCGCCCGCCCTCTTCTTCGATGAATGATTTTCTATATTATGAATTGTTCTTAGAGTCTGTTTCCGGTCACAATTGCAAACAAGTTCTGGAGGTGGGTGACTTCAATATTAGCGTGTTAGAATTCAATCTTCCTTCTAGTAATTATTGTAAAGATAAAGCCCTTACTTTTGAAGATCCTAACGTGAACAAGACATGATAAGAGTAACAGAAATATATCTTATACTGGGAGTGTTTTAAGTTAGGATGTGGGTGGTCAGATTTTTGTGTTTCTCATTACTGGGGTAATTCTCCTGGTATGCGGGGCAGAAGGTTGGTCGAGTTCAGGACAGAATCAAACGAGTATGCTTGTAGGATATGACTGTACCAATACTTAAAAATTGACTGTCCAAAAGTATTCCTTGACACAGATTAGTACAAATTAATACGGATAAAAATGTATTTCAGGACCAAGATGAACGAACTTCAAGTCCACCTTGCCGATAACCATAACGATTATATGGCCTCCAAGCAAACTGGATGTCCTTACAGACTGGAAGAAAAGAGTGTCCTGGCAATTCACCAAATCGGGATTGACCCTTGTCTACTTCGGCGTCGGGAGTAGTTCCCTATTTTCTCATATGTGAGAGGAGGCAGAGGCAATGAAAACCTGGTGCATAAATGTAAAATGCAAAATTGTATTTGTATTTATTATATTGTATTTATTTCAGGTCGATACGTCCACGGACGACGACGTCATTGTCGCAGATGAGCTACGAGGGAGGCTGGCTGCGTAAGGTTTTTCTGACAGAAAAATGATTAGTTTTCTCGGAAAACATTGTAATTCATCTCCGCCATCTAACCATCTACGTAAGAATCTACGTAAGAAAAATGAAAGAAGAAAAAGATATTTGCAAGACATGGCTGCAAGAAATGAAACCGGCAACCGTCACTGCAGCACAAGAGATATCACGCGACGCTTACCAAACAGAGAAACAACACCTAAAATTTCTACACGAAATTCTGTATCAGCTTCAAATAGAGATCAACGAAGGAAAAAACTCAGGTAGAGAATATTTTGAGGTGTTGCGAGAGATCAAAGAAATTGAAATTAAAAGGGCAGAAGGAATCAAAATAAGAGCCAAAGCAGATCTACAGATACAGAATGAACAGATAACGACGACGCTTATATGCAAAGAGAAAAATAGAACAAGGGTACAGCGATACAAAATCTAAAGAGTAAAGATGGAAAGTTGATAACCGAAAAGTCGGAAATCCTTAAAGAAGTCAGAGATTATTTCCAGATTGTATTTCGAGACAAAGAAACCGAAGATGGGCAGATTAGCAACTCAAATAGAGAATATTTTGAGGTGTTGCGAGAGATCAAAGAAATTGAAATTAGAAGAGCAGAAGGAATCAAAATAAGAGCCAAAGCAGATCTACAGATACAGAATGAACAGATAACGACGACGCTAATACGCAAAGAGAAAAATAGAACAAGGGCTACATCGATACAAAATCTAAAGAGTAAAGATGGAAAGTTGATAACCGAAAAGTCGGAAATCCTTAAAGAAGTCACAGATTATTTCCAGATTGTATTTCGAGACAAAGAAACCGAAGATGGGCAGATTAGCAACCAAGTGAAATGTTTCTTGGGAAACCTAAATATCCCGAAACTTGAAGAAGAACAAAACGAAAAGCTGACACAGGATTTCACGCCGGAAGCAGTAAGCACCAACATGGAGGAGTAGCTAAACGAAAGACTTCGGATGTTCTAGCTTCCATAAGAAACGTGCTTATTCAGAGCGAGAAATTAAAGAAAAAGCAATCCTTTTTATAGTAATGGAAACATATGGCATAGATCCGAAATTTATAAAATGGATCGAAAACTTGTATGAGAAAGTGCTACAAGTGATTGTCATTGGGAGCCGAAGAATTTGAAGCAGAACGGAGTTAGACAAGGTTGTCCCCTGAGTCTACTTTTATTTGAACTATATTTTGACCTTTTGCTGAGATACTTGGAATCGGACATTAGAGGAATAAAATTAGAGGACGTAACGCTGAAACTGAAAGCTTTCGTCGACGATCTAAATACCTTTACAAGCAGTGACGAAGATCATAAAAAAGCCGTCAGCTGCATTGAAAAATATTGTGGGATATTTCGCCTCGAGCTGAACAGGAACAAATGTGAAACCTTGTGCCTCGGAGAAGAGAATGGAATGGAAATTAACAACATAAAGCGGGTAGATGAAACAAAAATCTTGGGGTCAGATTGCAGAAAACGTGGGCTGGGACCGAGAAAGTAAACTGGGAGCTCACTACTGCAGCTGTGCTTTCTCTAACCCTTCAGAACTGTTGACAACAATATTGCATGCTTTGATAAAATGTGAAGCAGTGACTGAACAAACAGAGCAACTAAAAAATGTGCTACAGTAAATCACAGGTAGCAAAGTTGCCCTCGAAAAGCTCCTAAGACTAGAAGGTAATAATGAAGAAGATAAACAAGACCGATCGGCCACATACATCGTGGCAAATTATAGCTACTACGCGTGGAAAGCGAGGACACAAGAAAAACAAGAAAGCTATGTTCTGGAAAAGACATTGGCAGCATGGGGACTGTTCAAAGAGCTGACACAGGAAGGTATGGTAGGTAAATAGAGCAAAAATTGTAACTAAATCTATGTTTTAATATTTTGGTATTTACTAATTTAAATCCGTTTATCTTGTTGTTTTTATTACTGGAAATTTGATTTTTTGTAAGGATTATAAAAAATGCCCAAACACGCAATGCCCAGTGCATGTGTTGAGTTGATTATAATTATTAGATAGTGATCAATGTATTTTAAAATATGTTATTTAAATGATTTATATAGTGATCAGTGCATTTTTAAATGTTAGTTAAATGATTTTTTATTTATTAGTGATGTTTTTAGTTGAATGTGTCAATGATGGGAGCAGCCCCTTGCAGTCGTGGGCGTTTTTTTTTTTTTTTTTACCGTTTCCAGTAAAGTATTTAAGTTTGAAGACTATAAGGCGTCTGTCACCCAATTAGAAGGGTGATGGGGAACTAGTAAGCTTCAACTTAGAAGTAAGCTAATAAGAATAAAAGAACGTGATAATTAATTAGTTAATTAATTAGTTACCGGCAGATGAAGATAGATAGCGTGGTTAACCCCAGGCCTTATAAGTCCAAAAAGAGAAATAATAATAATAATAATAACGAGAAGAAACCAAGAGTCTCAACATAGTCTTTACTTTCAGGGATATTCATAATTTTATTGACAAATCGCTCAACAGGATTTCTTTTAACTTAAAGATACTTTGACAAGATAATTCAACTACCGAGCATTACAAAAATTAACACTTAGATAATGATCTCTTCCACTTATAAAACTTTATCTGTTTATGTGACATTAGTATCTGGGAGAACGGATGCCGGTAAGCGCCACCGGGAACCCAGACACCATTCGGCTATTCTAATTGAACTTAAAACTTTTCACAGCACTATCGCCTAATACACGATTATAAATACAGAATTAAAACTACCTGGGTGACAAGTATGCCGACGCTCACTGCTCTATCACAAATAACTTCTCATTCCCCACTGACTCTTTCTTCACCCAAATTCTGCCTCAACGACTCAGATCAAGCACAACCCCCTGTTTACATACTCTTTTATCTTAATTCTGCGAATGCTGCGAATATACGGCGTCCCCTGTTTGTGAAGAACCTTATCTTGAGTCTGGAAAAGTTTCACCCCTTATGCCAATAAAACTTTAACAATGCCCTTGTTGCTGTGGCTAATAATATTTTTCTATACAGGAAGCTTACAATTCTGCCCTCCTTAAATATAAGTGTTAACGTAACAAAATCATACATATCCCTCTCCTTTAACATCACACACAAACTAGTAACTATCCCCTCAACATCAGCTAATAGTTGCTTCTACAAAGCATAGAACATGTAAGTAAAATCAGTAAAATAATACATCAGAAATAAACGGCACAAAAGTTAAAAGAACATGTTATTGTAATAAAGGGTGTAGGGTGTCAGAAGGTGTGATCACTTTAAGTAGCTAAACTACTGGAACTTGTAGTGTTTCCCTTGGAAACAAGGCAGACCATATCTGCCGAAGTTTGAAAAACATGAAGAGAATGATTGTGCCGAATAAGATGCACAAAATATAGGTCAGTATGAAGTGTGTAGGTCTTTCGATATTTTCGTGGTTGATCTTAGCAGGTTCAGTAGCAAAGTCGGCCACTGGGATTTTTACTGATTTTTCAGAGATCTGATATCGTAAGTCTGTGGATAATTTTCGAACTTTGTGACTGTAGTTTACTTGTCAAGGTTAAACTGGTTGAAAACGAAACCCAAATCAATAGTGTGTGCGGTCATTCCCATTGAAGGTTGCGGGACTTCGACCTCATGAATGGATTCTGAATAAAATTCTTCGGAGATGGTAAAGAACTCAGACATAATGGAACAATAGCGGGACAAACTAATAACTTGAGATGACGAAATACCAACATGGTAATAGTTAAAGGTGCGATTGCTCGCAACAGTGTTAGTCTTTGGGCAACGTAAGGTGATTGTAGTTGAGTTGGTGTTAGATGCGAAATAATATTCGTGGTTTGACAGCGGTTGGACATATAGTTCGTCCAGCGTGAGTATACTACGTTTACATAGATATTTTTCTGCCTTTTGGTCGTTTGTATATATTGCGTAAACGCAAGAACTTTTGCTGACAAACTTCCTTTCAATGAAGTGATTGCGGCAGATAATTTTCTGGTCAGAATGGAAGCAATTATCCATTTCAGATTCGCTTAATAGCACATAGGATAGTGTGTCTGATGTAACACCCAGATAAGTTGCATCGACGTTGTCCACAACACTATATAAAGGCTTGCCCAAGGCTGAAACATTGAAAAGGGCTGTAGGTGCAGGCAAAAGACGATACAAAAGGTAAGTCTCTTGGATTTTGGATAGTTCAAGTTGACAGACTAGAAGCAGTTTGCCTTCATGCCCAACAGGTTCGCATATTGTG
Organism: Branchinecta lynchi; assembly: GCA_023053575.1. NCBI lineage: Eukaryota > Metazoa > Arthropoda > Branchiopoda > Anostraca > Branchinectidae > Branchinecta > Branchinecta lynchi. Next base: position 43,430 of record JAKZAP010000093.1, on the reverse strand, counting down.
TGCTGAAGCGTTTCCAGAATTGAGCCATATTTGAAATCTGAGATGGCTAATGTAATTCCTGCTGGTAAGGCAGCTTCGATAGTGCGAAGATACTGTATTAGGTTTTCTCCACCAACAATATCAATGGGTAACTTTCCCGACAAAGTTTGAATGAATCCATGCGAATAGGAATGAAGATGGTCAGCGAAGTCATCCAGATTTTGATTAACTTGTGCGAATGCACTTTCAACCACTGTCTCGACTCGTAAAACTCCCAAAGCAACAGACTCGGCAACTCTGATTGTAAATTGAGAGATCTCGTGACGCAATTTGGTAAAAGCTTCGGAAAGGTGCGATTCTGTACATCGTCGAACCGGGACTGTACGTCTGTGACTACTGAAGTGAATGATGTCATAAAGTGGACAATTTTACCCTGCTGACTTGATAGTCGATCAAGTTCGTCTGCAAGATGATTAACATCCTTTTTTGTTGCTGTCCCAAACATGACAGCGCTTATGTCACCGACAATTGGTATGAATCCGTTAGTCTGCCGACTGTTTCTCCCAGAATTTCTAGCATCGGTAAGGAAAACGAAGTCCTGGACAATAGAGGTAAGATGCCGTAAACGAGCGGTTAAAACGTTTCTTTTCACCGCCATGCGCCGCTGGAATTCAGCTACGAATAACTGCATTTCGGCATTTGTTGTTTCGGAACGATAAGGGACAGCATCCGCTTCCCAGCGAAATCCATACTTCTGGAATAGGTTTGTAGTGTCATCAATCTCTACTTGAAGCTGTTCTATTGTCTGCTGTAGTTTTTCCACTTGAAGGTAAAAACAAATCTTGTGTGTACCAGCAGAACCGGAAGATAGTTTTCCAGCGTATCAGAATCGGACTCCTCGTCTTACAAAGCTGCCAAGGCTTTGCATAACCACCTGATTTTCGCCATTAGGACTAACAGACCAAGATAAGCTGAGTAGAAGAAGAGATAGCACGAACATCCGGAAAGTAGGTATGAATTTAACCTCTTTGAATCCTGGACTTGAAAAGGATTGAGCTACCGTGTAACAGATTGATCGATGAAGGTAGGCAAATATATCCAAGGTTAATAGCAAAGTATAGTCGATCTCTTTTTATTTGAAGTCAGTAGTAATTTAAAATCAGTAAGTTCTGGACATCATGGAAAAATCGGTTAAATTTGAAGTTTTAATTCCGATGACAAACAAAGACGTTATTGTAATCGATAAACATGGCGAAAAGTTGGTTTTACAACCAAAAACGCCCTTTAAAATGGACTTATATGTGCCTCCCGGCACAAGCCGCAAAGAGGTAAAAAGGAACTTGTATCATGCAGAGGTGACGGAGGTAGGAACAAGTTGCACAGTTGTTTCCTGCCTCCAACCAGATCACAAAACAAGATGTAACCAGTTGAAGGATGCTCTGGACGAGTTAAAAAGTGAGAACCTGAAACTCAAGGCAAAGATCGAACGGCTGGAAAGTGTATCTACATCCAGTAAAAAGAAATTCAAGAAATCCAGTAAAAAGAAATCCAAGAAAGCTTGAAGGTATATTTTTGTTTTTCACAATTAGTTTGTTGTCTTGTTGTCTGCTGTCGTTTTGCTTCTGACACTCACCCTACCTATAGAAACTAGAATAACTCAAAATTCACAACTGACATACCGTCAAACAAATATGCATACACGACTGACATACCGTCAAACAAATAAACATACAATACAGTACACTAAGTGGTAAGTAAACGCTTATATTATTTATAGACAACCCTCTAAGGCAATTTTTCTGTTTTCAGATAAGATCATCCTGCAACTGTAATGCGAGATCAACGAAGGAGAGAATATCAGGTATATCAGGTAGAGAATATTTTGAGGTGTTGCGAGAGATCAAAGAAATTGAAATTAAAAGGGCAGAAGGAATCAAAATAAGAGCCAAAGCAGATCTACAGATACACAATGAACAGATAACGACGACGCTTATATGCAAAGAGAAAAATAGAACAAGGGTACACCGATACAAAATCTAAAGAGTAAAGATGGAAAGTTGATAACCGAAAAGTCGGAAATCCTTAAAGAAGTCAGAGATTATTTCCAGATTGTATTTCGAGACAAAGAAACCGAAGATAGGCAGATTAGCAACTCAAATAGAGAATATTTTGAGGTGTTGCGAGACATCAAAGAAATTGAACTTAAAAGGGCAGAAGGAATCAAAATAAGAGCCAAAGCAGATCTACAGATACAGGATGAACAGATAACGACGACGCTAATACGCAAAGAGAAAAATAGAACAAGGGCTACAGCGATACAAAATCTAAAGAGTAAAGATGGAAAGTTGATAACCGAAAAGTCGGAAATCCTTAAAGAAGTCACAGATTTTTTCCAGATTGTATTTCGAGACAAAGAAACCGAAGATGGGCAGATTAGCAACCAAGTGAAATGTTTCTTGGGAAACCTAAATATCCCGAAACTTGAAGAAGAACAAAACGAAAAGCTGACACAGGATTTCACGCCGGAAGAAGGAAAGAGAGCCCTAGAAGAGACAGAAAATAACAAGTCTCCTGGACTCGACGGTTTGCCTTACGAGTTATACAAGAAACACAAGAAGGATTTCTCGGAGATATTTGCGAAAATGTTTAATCAGATACAATAGGACGAAGACATAATAGCTTTAGACTCAACGGGAGCAATGAAACTCCTACCAAAAAGCGGTGATCTACAAGACTTAAGCAACTGGAGGCCTATAACCATCACACCGTGTGACTACCGGATTTTGGCGAAAGTCTTAGCAAACAGGTTAAAGAGGGTACTACCCAAAGTACTGAGTAAGCACCGACATGGAGGAGATCATCCTGCAAGATCATCCTGCAACTGTAATGCCCTATTCTTTGTAATATTTTCTAGGAATATTTCGTAACGAATAAAATCCTGTAGATCTAACTGGTGTTGAAGTCAAAGGCTTACTTTCAGTTACTGTTTTATCTTGTGACAATCCAGAGCTGAAAGTAGCTTATGGGTTTTCAATAACTGATAAATCTGGGGCTAGCTTTTCGTTTTCCCCAGAAAATTGAAAAGTATCTCCCCCTTCCACCGAAATATCATGGGCCGTTGCAAATTCTGTTTCGGAATCAGAAGATCCCTGGATGAACCTCTGTTGATGCTGATCGGTACCCGTCGACGTCTCGGGCGTATCTGCATTCGTCGATGACAAGTCCATGGTAAGTCCTTGTTCAGTCCTACTTTGGTTTCGTCTTTCTTCGTCTTCGGTCAGTGTTAACATGTCAGTATTGTTTGTTGACCTAGGGATTTCTAATGTCTCAGTCCAATACTTCGATGTCCCCATACGTGACCTTAAAGGATATCGCGGTTCGTCGTCATCATCATCTCGCTTGTCGCTATTACTCCCTGTCTTTTCTCTCTGGGACAAATCTGGTTTTTCCGTCTTTCTTTTGGTTAATTCATTGCACAAATCCAAATACTGCTCGTTTTAAGATAAAAACAAGCTTGAACTTTTGACCTTTTTGAGAAGTCTCCCGTTCACTATTCGTCTTTTACTCTTTGGTCTCGAAAGAGATGCCAAAAGATACACATTTTCATACAAAACTGAGAGTACTAAATATGGACCCGTATAGGCATAAGTTGTTGATTTCCTACCGTGTGCAGTTTTGTCCTGTACAAAAACGATATCTCCTTCCCCAATACGTATGTCCTTTGCATCTTTATTATACTGCTGTGCTTGCTTTTCCCTTTCATTTCTGAGTTCTCTTACACAGATCTGATGCATTTCAAAGATACTCTGTACTAATTGAGTAACATAATTCTCGTAGCTGTCAACGTAACTAACGACCGGTCTTTTGAGCTTGACATCTAGAAGTGTCCTTCCTGGAATGCCATGAATTAGCTGAAAACTACTGTATGATCGGACCGAATTTAAAGAGGTATTCACAGTCACCAGTGATCTCATAAGCATGTTTCAAAATTCTTTTAAAAAGTTTTACTTTTGACTCACTGCTAGAATTACACTGAGGGTTATAAGGAGAACTGTATATTTTTCTTATTCCCAGTTCCTCGCACATTTCTCTGAAAAGTTCAGAATTGTAGTTCGACCCATGGTTTGTCAACAGACCATGAAAAAAGCAGTCAGCTGCATTGACAAATATTGTGGGATATTTCGCCTCGAGCTGAACAGGAACAAATGTGAAACCTTGTGCCTCGGAGAAGAGAATGGAATGGAAATTAACAACATAAAGCGGGTAGATGAAACAAAAATCTTGGGGGTCAGATTCCAGAAAACGTGGGCTGGGACCGAGAAAGTAAACTGGGATCTCACTACTGCAGCTGTGCTTTCTCTAACCCTTCAGAACTGTTGACAACAATATTGCATGCTTTGATAAAATGTGAAGCAGTGACTGAACAAACAGAGCAGCTAAAAAATGTGCTACAGGAAATCACAGGTAGCAAAGTTGCCCTCGAAAAGCTCCTAAGACTAGAAGGTAATAATGAAGAAGAGAAACAAGACCGATCGGCCACATACATCGTGGCAAATTATAGCTACTACGCGTGGAAAGCGAGGACACAAGAAAACCAAGAAAGCTATGTTCTGGAAAAGACATTGGCAGCATGGGGGCTGTTCAAAGAGCTGACACAGGAAGGTATGGTAGGTAAACAGAGCAAAAATTGTAAATAATTCTATGTTTTAATATTTTGGTATTTACTAATTTAAATCCATTTATCTTGTTGTTGTTTTTTTACTGGAAATTTGTTTTTTTGTAAGGATTATAAAAAATGCCCAAACACGCAAGGCCCAGTGAATGTGTTGAGTTGATTATAATTATTAGATAGTGATCAATGTATTTTAAAATATGTTATTTAAATGATTTATATAATGATCAGTGTATTTTTAAATGTTAGTTAAATGATTTTTTATTTATTAGTGATGTTTTTAGTTGAATTTGTCAATGATGGGAGCAGCCCCTTGCAGTTGTGGGCGTTTTTTTTTGTTTTTTTTACCGTTTCCAGTAAAGTATTTAAGTTTGAAGACTTTGACTGTATATTTCAGTAGCCGGATCGAAGTATGTGAAGGTGTTGAGGATCTTAATTTTTTTATTTAAGTGTTTATTTTTTTAATAGTTTTTTTAGTTGTTTAAAGAAAATGTAGTTAAAGAAATTTTTTAAAAGATCCAAATGAGAGAATTAATTTCCAAATATTATGGGCGAAAAATCGTAAATAAAATATGGGTTAATTTAAAAAGTTAGGTGACGTGAATAGTTAAAATTGGGTGAAAATATATTAAAAGTAACGTCACTGAGGGATGGAGGAGTAGCCACATAAAGTACGAAATATGATTTCTTAGCCTTTAAGTAATATAAAATAAGTTAAATTACAAAAGATTCTACTGGGAAAAAAACAAAAAAAAACTATGACAAACCATGTGATTTGTTTATAACTCGGAAATATAACAAAGTCATTAGATCCAGTCAGCGAGGCTGGTCCCATCTTTTTTCAAGCAGAACGCTTTCGGTAAGTTAATAAATACTCTATCAAATTTAAGGGCAGATCAAAAATAGAAGAGTGGTTCAACGATACGTCGAACGTCCACGGACGATGACGTTATTGTCGCAGATGAGCTCCGAGGGAGGCTGGCAATGAATGTATACGTAAGAACTTAGAAAAATAAAAGAAGAAAAATAAAATTATATCTTATATTGGGAGTGTTTTAAGTTAGGATGTGGGTGGTCAGATTGTTGTGTTGGTCATTACTGGGGTAATTCTCCTGGTAGGCGGGGCAGAAGGTTGGTCGAGTTCAGGACAGAATCAAACGAGTATAGTTGTAGGATATGACTGTACCAATACTTAAAAATTGACTGTCCAAAAGTATTCCTTGACACAGATTATGACAAATTACTACGGATAAAAATGTATTTCAGGACCAAGATGAACGAACTTGAAGTCCACCTTGCCGATAACCGTAACGATTATATGGCCTCCAAGCAAACTCAATGTCCTTACAGACTGGAAGAAAAGATTGTCCTGGCAATTTGTCAGGCAGCAGACAATAGCGCGCTCACCAAATAGGGATTGGCCCTTGTCTACTTCGGCGTCGGGAGTAGTTCCCTATTTTTCATATGTGAGAGGAGGCAGAGGTAATGAAAACCTGGTGCATTAATGCAAAATGCAAAATTTTATTTGTATTTATTATATTGTATTTATTTCAGGACCAAGATGAACGAACTTCAAGTTCACCTTGCCAATAACCAAAACGATTAATGGATGTACCTACAGACTGGAAGAAAAGATTGTCCAAACAATGGCGCGATCCCCAAATCGGGTTTTACCCTTGTCTACTTCCCCTACGTGACGCCGAGGATCCTCAGGGGTCTTCGGGCTAGTTCAGGACAGAATCAAACGAGTATGCTTGTAGGGTATGACTGTACCAATACTTGAAAATTGATTGTCCAAATGTATTCCTTGACACAGATTAGTACAAATTAATACAGATCAATACAATAAAAATATATTTCAGGACTAAGATAAATGAACTTCAAGTCCACCTTGCCGATAACCATAACGACTATATGGCCTCCAAGAAAACTACAGACTGAAAGAAAAGATTTTCCTTGCGATTTGTCAGGCAGCAGACAATAGCGCGCTCACCAAATCAGGATTGACCCTTGTCTACTTCGGCGTCGGGAGTATTTCCCTATTCTCTCATATGTGAGATGAGGCAGAGGTTCCAAATGGGACCGTAACTAGGAAGACGGCTCCGGCCGTTAAAGGACACCTGAATGAAGAGTACCGAATATCATCCCTATCTGTCTGACTTCTTTCAACATTGCCTGCAAAAAACCCAATCCAAATACGAAATAGTGCTTCCAAGCTATGATTTTTGCTCCATTTTGCATCTGTCCTTATTTCAGTACCGAACAATTTTAGAAATGAACAAATTTCTCCAATCAACCCGTCTTCTGGAATATTTTTTAACCAGTTAAGCCCAACCGTATATCTAGAAGAAATTCCAACACGTTCCGGCCAGCGTTCTACAAGATTTGAATGAATCTGCATGTGTAAACCTCCAGAAACAAACATCCCTATTTTGGAAACGTCACGCTAAGGAGAAGGACGCTCTCCGTGGCCATGTCTGTAAATGCATTCTCCATGGTGTGTTCAAGTATGGTTTCATTGTACACTACCAATGCCAGTCGACAGGGCTGAGCCTCCAATCATGATTTTGGCACAAGACGTTGACCATTTGAGTCGGCACGGAAGTCTAGAGAACTATTGTTCGAGTCAAGGACTGTTGTGGTAACTAAGTAATGGATAGACTGTTGGGGGGGGGGGGGCATAGAAACTAGACAGAAGCAGAATCTCTTCGGATGCGAGCACTAACTGGGTAGTCGGAGGCTTCCCGGAATTTTTGTGTTTCTCAACTATAAAATTAACACGAGAGGTCTTAGCTCTTAAACATAGAGGTCTGGCGAAAATTTAACTATTTTCGCAGTCGACAAAGGCACCAACGGAAACGATGCAACTGCACTTGTCCTATAACAAAAGATTGCCTTAGAGAACTCATCTAGAACGACCTATCAGCTTCGAATCATACCATAAACAGAGGGAGGCCAAACATATGGGGCACATTTAAGGGTAAAAGATTCGTCCCTATAATCTATCACTGCAATCAAAATCTTGTCTGGGTAACAAAGATCTGTCGTGATGTTCTGTGTCCACTAGCTCCAGTTAGCTGCTGGCTAAACCGAGGTCAGGCTTTGATCCATTTAATTCTAAGTATTTTGGCTGCGGAATGAATCCAAGAACAGATACAGATCCAAGAACAGAACAGATGAATCCAAGAACAGATATCTTTCATTCTTGGTCCAAGCAGGACCTCTCTATGTTATAATTTATGGGAAGAGTTGTTTATATATTTAGTTAGGGACCCATTAGCGTTATATATTATGTGTGTAACTCTTGTTCATGCATAAGATAAATTAACTATGGACGTTATGGTCCATCTCGGCCAGTAGGCCTCGGGCTTGACTGGGTATGGGAATTCCAGCTTCGCTAGGATGTGTGAACCAGCTTGATTAGGGATTTCAGGATTGACTGCGGCTGAGCTATAGAATTCCTTGAGACTTTCCCTTGTCTCTTATGTCCGGTTTCCTGACTGGTCCTGGGTCTAGTGGGCACCTAAGGTGTCAGAATGTCTTCAGCCCACACCCCAGGAGCCTTAACTTCATTAAACCTCGCCTCCACTCGTCCATCCTCGCAACAATGGTGTAAGAACAGGGATTTGGAAACTTCCCCCACGTTCAACATCTTAGCACTGTAAGGATGGCTACGTCCTTCAATAGCATTTACCACTAGCATTCGCGCATCAAGAATTCACAGCCCCCATGGTGGCACGATTTCTGCTTTACTACTGACAAATTTGCGGTTTCGCCCGAATTCCGAGCGAACTACTAGTCCAGAAAAAAAGAAAAATTCAGAAATGAAGCCGGCGTATCTCCTTATCCCTATAAAGAAATCCAATCAACTTTAAATAAAATTTTGACTAAAAAAAATGCGGGTATAACCGGAAGAAATAGAAAACCCGTGATTTTCGGGTTTTTTTCTTGATCAGCTAATTATCCCTCTAGGATGATGTGCGAGGGATAAATATAAATTCGGATATTTCGGTTTCACTTCCGGCAAACCGTCCTCAGCGAAAAACAAAACAAAACTAAATCATAAAATCCACCACAATCACAACAGGAGAACGATGCGGAACCAACAGACAATAAGACGAGATGTAACTAAAAACCAGAAGAAAACGGTGCGGATGCAGATAAAAATAAAATAACGAAAGATAAAATGTGCGTCTTAAAAATGTATATGTACAAATATGTGATTATTTACAATTCTGAGCTCTGTGTATATTTACAATTTACCATCCGTCTGGGAAAGCGCAGAAGCTTTCACCCAGAAAACGGCCCACTCGAAAAATCCATTATACATTGACCACTTTTGATAAAATCTTCCACAAAACTGGCCACTGCTAACAAGATTCATGCGCGACTCGCGATATAGCCTCTTTGCTCTGTATGCCCCGAGGGCGTTTTACAGTTTTGTTATTTATTCAGCGCCTCACGAATTCGAATAATCGCCACACCGGCTGCTTGTCGTGTCTAGTGGGTCGCGTATTAGTGGAAGGGATATCTTTGGTAGGATAACGGGAACATGAAGTAGGGTTTGAGGGGGTCTTAAAAATGCGGCATCCTTTTCAAGAAATCTGTCGTACACTGGGCTTATGCGGAACTCTCCAGTATCTCTGTTTAGAGCTAGTTCCCTTATTTCGTATTTTTTTATCTCAAAAGCTTCCCTGATGAACTGCCCCAGACCTGTCTCTCTGCCTATTATTTTGCTTTCATCAAAACGGATGTTGTGATCAGGTTGTCATAAATGTGTTCAGCCAGAGCACTAGAGAAGTTCTCAGGTCTGTTTTGGCACCGAAGAGTTGCGTTTATGCTGGTTCTGTGTTCGTGGAACTACTTGTCCGGCGAGAAAATTATTGTCACCATCGTGCTCAGCATGTCTTCTTACACCATAATCGAATATCACATTAGCTGTTTAAAAATGTTTTCTTTGTCCCTTAAATTGAACCCCCACCCCCATATATAAGGCTACAGAGACCATCTACGAACTCGACCTTACCCTTGACCCAAACAATCCTCATACCAAGTTTCATCAAAGTATCTCATTCCGTTCGAGAGTTATCGTGCTTACGGACGGACGGACGGGCGGATGGACAACTTTTGCAATGTCATAGGTATCCCTCCACTTACGTTTTGGGATCCCAAAAATTCTTTTCTGTGTTTTTTATCGCCCGCCCTCTTCTTCGATGAATGATTTTCTATATTATGAATTGTTCTTAGAGTCTGTTTCCGGTCACAATTGCAAACAAGTTCTGGAGGTGGGTGACTTCAATATTAGCGTGTTAGAATTCAATCTTCCTTCTAGTAATTATTGTAGAGATAAAGCCCTTACTTTTTAAGATCCTAACGCGATCAAGACATTATAAGAGTAACAGAAATATATCTTATATTGGGAGTGTTTTAAGTTAGGATGTGGGTGGTCAGATTTTTGTGTTTCTCATTACTGGGGTAATTCTCCTGGTATGCGGGGCAGAAGGTTGGTCGAGTTCAGGACAGAATCAAACGAGTATGCTTGTAGGATATGACTGTACCAATACTTAAAAATTGACTGTCCAAAAGTATTCCTTGACACAGATTAGTACAAATTAATACGGATAAAAATGTATTTCAGGACCAAGATGAACGAACTTCAAGTCCACCTTGCCGATAACCATAACGATTATATGGCCTCCAAGCAAACTGGATGTCCTTACAGACTGGAAGAAAAGATTGTCCTGGCAATTTGTCAGGCAGCAGACAATAGCGCGCTCACCAAATCGGGATTGGCCCTTGTCTACTTCGGCGTCGGGAGTAGTTCCCTATTTTCTCGTATGTGAGAGGAGGCAGAGGCAATGAAAACCTGGTGCATAAATGCAAAATGCAAAATTGTATTTGTATTTATTATATTGTATTTATTTCAGGACCAAGATGAACGAACTTCAAGTTCACCTTGCCGATAACCATAACGATTAATGGATGTACCTACAGACTGGAAGAAAAGATTGTCCAAACAATGGCGCGATCCCCAAATCGGGTTTTACCCTTGTCTATTTCCCCTACGTGACGCCGAGGATCCTCAGGGGTCTTCGGGCTAGTTCCCTATTTTCGCATATGTGAGAGGAGGAAGAGGCAATGAAAACCTGGTGCATAGTGAAGGGCTCAGTTTTATTTCTAATAACCGACAAAAAAAGAAGAGGTGGGGCCACCTTCTTCTTCGATGAATGACTTTCTCGATTATTATGAGTTGTTCTTAGAGTCTGTTTCCGGTCATAATTGCAAACATGTTCTGGAGGTGGGTGACTTCAATATTAACGTGTTATAATCAAATCTTCCTTCTAGTAATTATTGTAAAGATAAAGTCCTTACTTTTGAAGATCCTACCGTGATCAAGACATTATAAAAGAAACAGATTATATCTTACATTGGGATTGTTTTAAGTTAGGATGTGGGTGGTCAGATTTTTGTGTTTCTCATTACTGGGGTAATTCTCCTGTCCGGCGGGGCAAAAGGTTGGTCGAGCTCAGGACAGTACGGCGCTACTATGAACAGAGAGTTCCCTCTGCGTTTCATCACAACCCAATGGTCCTTCGCGATATCGAAAACAACTCGAACGTGCTCAACTATACAATTAACATGAGACCTCTTAGCTCTTAAACATAGAGGTCTGGCGAAAATTTAACTTACCGGGAAGAGTACTTTTTTCCTCTTAATGTTGCTTAGGCTGCAAAGGTTCTTCTGGTCGGGAGCATTGACAGAATCTAGCAACTTGAGAATCCTGTCATAGAACTGTCGCGCTTCTCTCTTGTTAAAACAAATAAGTTTGTCATCTTTTTTTTTATACTTTGTGAGGTTCAGCTTCTCCCGCATCCTTTCGAGATCGGCAAAGTCAAACAGTTGAATGTCACCCACGATACAACTGCGCTTGTCCTATAACAAACGAAAGCGTTAGTGAGCTATCTAGAACGACCCATCAGTTTCGAATCATATCATCAACAAACTGTCATAAGTTAAACTGATACAGCTAATGGGAGGCCGATGTCGGGCACATTTAAGGTTGAAAAAATTCGTCCCTATAATCTATCACTGCAATCAAAGTAACAGAGATTTCTCGTGGTTTTCTGTGTACTTTTTCGACAACTGACATAAAATAAGCTCAGTAAAGCAGTTAAAGCTAATTCCTGTCCGGAAAGCCAGGAACAGCAGTTACAGCCAAAAAATGATTTCGTTACTGAAGGAGATATGTTCTAACTAAAAAGTTTCCCATTTGCAATATATTTTTATTGTTTGTTATACGTTTTTGTATTTAAAATGGCGGGTCATAAATAAATTACTGACTTACTTACTTACTTTTTCTGTTTATCTGTGGTTACTAAAAGTTGCTCAAAACAAGTTTTTAATGATGATGTGTCACTTGAGCATACTCAAGTGCGATATAGCGATCGCAGTTTCTGTCGGTCGGTCTGTCTGTCATTCTGTCGGTCTGTCCAGGTTTTGCTAGTTTGGGCATTTCCACACAAGCTAGAAAGATGAAACTTTGCAGGCATATCAGGGACCCGACCAGATGAACTCACAAATAATCACTTCCCCAATCCAGCAAGGCGAGCAAAACTTGTCAAAAAGAGCACTGCCCAAATTTGGGATCGAACCACGGACCTCTGCCTCGCTAGTCAGGTGTTCTACCACTGGCCATTGCTCGATCTAATAAGAAGCAATTGCCGGACTCGATACGGTTGTTTAAACTAAACACATCTCGTCCCTTGTTCATCCTTACACTGATTACCGTTGTGTTCATTGGGCTAGCAATTTTGTTTCTAATTATAAAAGGATCCAGATTTTGCAAAATAAAAGCATTCGTTTGATTGCGGACATAAAAAAGGAGGTTGTATCTAAAACCATTGAAAGCTTTTCCCGGTATGTTCTGAACGTTGGTCAGATTCGTGATTACAAGGCATCAATTTTTGTGTTTCAAACCATGAACCATATATGCCCTGATTATTTCCATGATTATTTTTCGATGAATCAGGAGCACCACAATTATGACACAGCTTTTAAATAATGAAAAAAGAAAAACAGTTAGATCATCTTATATGATTCATAATCTGGGGCCTTCTGTTTGGAATAATCTGCCGGCTAGCATCAGGGAGTGTGCCACATTATACGGGTTTAAAAAGAAACTGAAAACTTTCCACTTAATTAAAACCTGTTGAAGGGTATATGGTCTTGTTCTTCTTTTTTTTCACAGTTGCTCGGGTGGGGATGAAACTGGTAATGAGTAAATATTAAGGATTCTTGTTGTGTATAGTGTTCACGTATTTGGGCGTTATTTTGGATAGAAAATTATTGTGGACAGACCATGTTGTTAGTAGAATTAATTCAGCTAAACAATATTCAACTCGTCTTTTATGTGCGGCAAAAACGGGCCTAAGACTTTTTGCATTCAGGAAATTGAGGAAACTGTACAAGTCGGTTATTGAAAGCACAATTTTATATGCTGTTCCAGTTTGGATCGCTGCTCTTAAAAAAAAAACATATTCTGAGAAAACTAAAATCAGCTCAACGAATTTCGATGTTGGCAATCTCCAAATCTTTTCGTAGCGCACAGTCAGAAGTAATAACAGCTATTTCTGGCGTGTTACCTATTCACATTAGAGCTTTTGAACTGACTGCATTAAGATATGCTCGCAAAGGCCGCCCTCAAAATTGGCCGATGTTTACTCCACCTTCTTTCCCTTTAGTTCAAAGATCATCTCTTCATAGTATTTTTACAGATGAAGTTCTTTCTGAATTGTTTGGACACAGTATTTTTGATAATAATTTTATTTTAAACCGTCAGTTTCTAAAAATCTGAGTTATATGAAATGTGGTATAGAGATTTTCAAAATTCAGTTAGCTACTACTGCTTCTTCTTTTGAACCAAAATACCAGTTGACACAATTTATTACCGGCCGTTGTCGTCTTAATAGTTTCCTGCATAGAATTGGTAAAGCTCCTTCTAGCTTGTGTTATTGTTGCCAAATTCCTGAAACTTGCAGCCATCTTTTATTTGAATGTCCTTTATATTACACTCAGCGAATGTCCTTGTATTTGTGTTTATCTCAACTAGGTCTTAGCTTTCCTTTTAGTCTGAATTTAGCAGTGAGTAATAAATATGTTAGAAATCTTGTTACTGTTTTTTTAAAAAGAACTAGGAGATTAGAAATTTCGTAGTTGGTGATCATTGGTTGCGTCATCACTTTTCTTCAGTCGAGACTTATAGATTAGTGTTTTATTTTTGACGTCATGTAGTTTTAGTTTAGTATATAGAGTGAAATACCTTGTTTGGTTTACTCACGATTAAATACTTACTTAGTGTTCACGTTTAATTGTTTGTTATTTAAGTCATAGGCTATGTGGATAATAAGTTGTTGTGTCTAGTTATTTATTTATTAGATACAAGTAGTATTAATAAATTGCAGCACAAGTCCTTAGGACTTTCTTTTTGCTGCAATGGGATATTAGTAAAGTTATTTTATTTTATTTTCAATGTCTTGGCTAAAAATAAAAAACCTATCTACCTACCATAAGCTTGGACAATGAAACTTGGCAGGAATATCAGGGAACCGACAAGATTAACTTGGAAATAATCACTTTCCAGATCCAATCATAGTCACTGTGGAGGTAGTGGAGTAACATGCATAACTGTGGAAAGGGTAATTGGACATGCGTGAAACAAGGCATGTGTCAAGGGCAAGTGTTTCGGATATTCAGTTTCAAATCTGGACCAGATTCGATACCGGTGGGGGGGGGGGGGGGGGGGGCTGGAAGGGGGCACTGAAAGTTTCCTGAAACGCTTCCACATAAGCTAGTACAACAAAACTTGGAAGGCATATGAGGGAACCGACCTGGTTAACTTGGAAATAATCCTTCCCCCATCCAGTCCAGCCATCGCGGGGGGAGTGGAGGGATGGAGAATCCAGAAACTAGAATCATACGTACCTTTCGAACGGGTGATCGGACATGCATGAAACTTGACAAGTTTGAAGAACAAGTGTCTCTGATTTTAATTTCAAATCTGGCCCGAATCCGATAACTGGAGGTGGGGGTAGAGAGGGTACCGGAAATATTTTGAAACGCTTAGGGTCGAGGGATCGGGATGGAACTTGAAGGGAAGAACGACCATTAACCGTAGATACTTTATTGACAAAATAGGACCGGATCGTGTCGCAGCGGAGGGAGTCGGAGGGGGTTTCTTGGATTTCCGCGGTGGTGATCAGTTAGGGTCCTTCCAGATGCCCAGCATCTAGGGACATCCATAACTTTAGAAGGGGTGATCGGACGTGAATGAAACTTGAGAAGTGTTAGAAACAAGTATTCTCAGATGATCGAATCCAAAAACTGGGGGGGGCGGGAGCTGGAGGGGATGTTTGCTGGATGGAGCTGGAGAGTTTGGGATGGGATGGGAAGAACAAGCATAAGCCTCGGCATAAGCCGTAGAGACAATACTGACAAAACAGGACCGGATCTTGTCACAGTTGGGGAGTTTGAGAGGATTTTCCACAATTCTGGTCATCACGAGCTGGAGTACTTCCAAATGCGCTATGTCCATGAACTTGGCAGGCATGTTAGGGACTTTGTCAGATTTGCTTAAAAATAGTTCCTCCCCCGACCCGATCATCGTTGTGGGAGAAACAGTTATCAGTGAGTGGAGTAACCATTTCAAATCTAGTAGATCAAGTGGATTTTCTGATGAAATGAATATCGGGAGAGAGATGCGGCCTTGACAACTGCAAACCGTATCTGACAAACCATGCTAGCTGTTCTTACACGTGCCATATGAGCTTTCAGCTCTTTTTATCAGCTTTAAGGGTATAACTATAAATTAGATAGATTGTCTGTCTGCCTGTCAGTTCTCAAGTATATAGCACAACCCTAAATACATCCAAATGAGGCAAATGTGGACAATTATTTTTCGTAAATAATTTTCAAGAGACAGAAAACACAGGTACAATCGCATAGAGGTACGAAAAATCCGACAGTGTAATTCCACTATATTATAACTTATAGATGGCACTTTACACAAGGGACTTGTACCGTGCCCAATAAACCAGAAACATTCTTTTCGAATATAACTTAGAAGTCTAGGACTCCATTGCCGGAGCCATGTAGATATACCAGGACCCACAAGGCGGGGTCCCACGGTAACAAGACAAAAGGTTTCGATGGGAACCCAAAAATTCAATATCTGATCCAGACAACTCGGTCTTGTCTTAGCCAGACCCGATGAAAAATTTGTAGCCTGCGTAGTAGTATGGTAGTAGTACGAAGACGTTGCATGTAGTACTATGTAATAGCAAAGAATACTATCATTTA
Organism: Branchinecta lynchi; assembly: GCA_023053575.1. Taxonomy (NCBI): domain Eukaryota; kingdom Metazoa; phylum Arthropoda; class Branchiopoda; order Anostraca; family Branchinectidae; genus Branchinecta; species Branchinecta lynchi. The sequence continues at coordinate 27,424 of JAKZAP010000093.1, read as the reverse complement.
AGGTGCCCCAGACTGGTCCAATCTTATGTAGTACTATCCATGTCTTGCCATAGCAGCATTCAGTCTTGCTAATAGTAGCATATAGTAGTATGCAGTAACACAGTAGCCTTGAAGTAGAAGCGTGTAGTAGCATCGTTAGTACTGCACGCAACTTTTTCGTACTACTTCATAGTACTATTCTGATATAAATTTTTCATCGGGGATCCAGTCATCGACAGACTCCTTCAAAATGTTTACTATTAAAATTAAGAAACAGATTAAGGCCAAATAGCTAATCATCTGAGAAAACAAAGTTCAGAAAAGGATTCAGCATGTATGTTTACCCCTATCAGTCATATCTGTTTTGACGAAAACTTCCTGCCACTTCTGCCAATTTCCACTAACTACTTGTCAGGCGAAAGAGGAAAGCTCAAAAACGAATAGGGGATCTTCTTTCTCCAATAATGAACATCTAATCAACTTCAAATATTGATCTTCTAACAAATTTTCCGACTCCAGCCGGATTCCGGTCGAGCTATATGTCCGGGTAAAATATGATTGTCACACACGGATTCAGCATCTCTTCTTACCCCGACATCGGTTAACTAATCAACTACAAATAAAATTTTAACTTCTAACAATTTTCCGGTTTTGCCGGATTCCGGGCGAACTGCATGTCAGGGTAGAAAATTGTTTTCACGCAAGTGTTCAGCATGTCTTCTTGCTCTAAATGGAACATCTAATCAACTCCAAATAAAACTCTTAATTTTAACAGACTTTCCGGATTGGGCCTGATTCCGGGCGAAATACTTGTCCGTCGAGAAAAAGGGTTTTCACCATCGTGTTCAGCATGTCTTCCTGCCCCTAAATCGGACATTTAATCCATTTCAAATAAGACTTTTACTTTTAACAAATTTTCCGGTTTGGGCCGGATTCCGGGCGAACTACTTGTCCGATGACAAAATGGTTTTCACCACCGTGTTCGGCATGTATTCTTACCCATAATCGACTATCACGTTAGCTGTTTCGAACATTTTGTTTGCCCCTTAATTTGACCCCCCCCCCCAACCCTAAATGTGGGGCTACAAAGCCTATTTACGAACTTGAATGGTCCGACAACCCAAAGAATCCTCACACCAAGTTTCATCGAAATATCTCATTCCCTTCGAAAGTTACCGGGCTTACAGACGGACGGACAGACGGACAACTTTTGCGATGATCCCTCCCCTTACGTTTTGGGATCCCAAAAAACAAATAAAACCAAAAATATATAATTTTAAAGGGGAAGACGCCCTTGAGATGGAAACATTTTATAAGCAGTAAACTGAAAGACAAAAATCGCTCCTCGGCCGGGATTTGAACCCAGGACCCTCTGCTTCCAAGGCAGGCGCTCTAACCATTTGAGCTACCGAGGGGGCTGGTGACCAGAGTTTGTAAACCACTACAATAGTCTGGTAGGAGCCGCCCATAGGAACAGTGATCCCGCACGAAGGCAAACATCCCCATCTCCCAAAAACAACTCAATGTTACGACGAGTCGACTGACGCCTGACAAAAGCATACAAAATTTTATATCTTCTGTGTTTGCCCGCGTTTTGCGCCGACAAACAGGTGAGATGACAAACTTTCTCCAGACCTTTGGGGGGGGGAGTCCCCCCCCCTCCCATAGTGACGCCCCTAACCCTAGCCCATGGGAGTTGGGTTCTGTGAGTTAAAAATATTCACTTCCAGTTTCTTGGTCTGCACTGACATGGGTCTGTGCCCAGAACATCTTTGTCTTTTCGGCTTACAGACATTGACGTTGACTCTCTTGTACTGTAACAACGCAGGAGGCCGTGATTTCATTTCCATCACAACAGGGCCTAAAGATCTAGATTTACAATTTTATAAGTAGTGACCTGAAAGACAACAAACTTGTGTCAAGTGTCATCTATGTATTAAAGACTTATCAGTAAATATGATTTTAAACACATATCTTTCAACAGGTTCAACTAGTTTAAACAGGTTGTGGTGCATCTAAGCCACATCAAAGCTAGAAAACTAAATCCGTAGGGTGCGTGCGGAAATGGAAACCAACGGACACTAGCCTTTTACCTCTGGGGGGAGGGGACGACCGTCTTGTGTCGACGGACTCAAAAATGTGCCAACAAAATACGCAACACTGAATGGAACCGGGTTAAAACTAAAACTAAGCTAAATTCCACGTGTGTGACTTTGGCCCAAACCAAACCTAGAACGCCAACTAAATGAAACACCGTTCTTCCAAATAAAGAATACTACAAAATGCGCAGCAGGCGAAATTTTGAGTAAACTATAACTGTAATGCATCAGTTGAGATTATTCCTTTGGTAAAATTTCGTGTACTAAAGCTAACAAATTCCGCTTTTCATTTCAGCTTCCGCTAAAAAGAGAAGCTTCCAACGACTGTACCAAGACAATTTAAACCACGCGCCGCAGGGGAAATTTTTTAAATCTTCCCTTTTTTTCCGGAAAAATTTAGCTATAAATACCATACAAGTTCTAGCTTTTAACGTGTTTCAGACCCCCACGGATTTCAATCGTGAAACGCCAACTAAGTGAAACATCGATCTTCCAATTAAAGAATGCGCCACAGGCGAAATTTTGTATAAACTTAAAGCGAGGCTTCACGTTCCAGATTACCAGACGTCCGGGGCTTCACATAGTCGGCCAACCCTTCCAGATTTTCATGATAACATCCAGGGTATCACAAAGCCTGCCATCCGTCGTCTTGCCCGACGAGGTCCGTACCCTCTACGGCTTCGGCGGCTAAACTCTTTGTTTCCAAACGACCGACACTTAACCAAATGTAGGAAGGAAAGGGAGAATGATTGACAGTTGTGACTGGGATGCAAGAGATATCTGAAATGCGAAGGGGATTTCTTGGAAAAGTTAAAGAATAGCAAAATTGGAAAATCTGTAAGGGTTGGCTTGACTATGCAGAAGCCCCGGACGTCTGGTAATCTGGAAGGTGAAGCCTGGCTTTATGGGTACCTTCCAGACTTCCAGGCGTTTTTGGCCTGGCTTCACCTTCCAGATCCGTCTCGACGAAAAGGGCTGTCTGGCATCCGGAAGAAAAGTCTGGAAGGTGAATTTAACTGTAATGCATCAGTAGAGATTATTACTTTGGTATAATTTCGTATTTTAAAGTTCACATATTGGGATTTTCTTTTTAGCTTTCGCTAACAAGCGAAGCTTCCAACGAATGTAGCAAGACAAGTTAAACCAAGCGGCGCAGGCGAAATTTTTAAAGACAAAAAGTGCCATTCATTCAAATCTTGTACAGCGGATCGTATTGGAATTTCTTCTAGATATACGTTTGGGCTTAACTGGTTAAAAAGTATTCCAGAAGAAGGGATGATTGGAGACTCTACGCTCCACTACGCATACTTTCGCGTACAACTTAATTTTCGAGTTGAACGGAAGAGAAGGATAACGCTTACAAGACAAGGTATTTGTATTCATGTTACAAACACAAGCGTGAACGGTCCTTAAGCAACTGCGGTGAAATTTTTCAAATCCTTATTTTTTTTCCGGAAGAATTTTATTTTGCCCGACTGTAAAGAACTATATTTTTACGTGTAAATATAAGCCGATGTACCGACGAGACTTGAACTGAACATGCGCCCAATAAAAATTTACAGAATTTGATCTTTTGGTGAAAAAAGAACCCGATGTGCCGATGAGAATACCAACGCCTGACAAAACAATCGAGCATTTGATTTTTTCTCTGTTTTGCTCAACTAGACTGTACAGGACTTTATTTCTTACGTGTAAAAATGACCCCTTGTGCTTGAACTTCACGGGTGCACCCGACAGGGTTTGCAGAATTTAATTTCTTATGTATAAGTAGAACCTGATGTGCCGATGAGTCGATCGACGTCAAACAAAAGCATAATAAAATTATTTGTTCTGGATTCCTTACGTATGAAAAGAACCCGTTGTGCAGAGGATAATGTCTAGTCACGACAGAAGCATGCAGAATTCAATTTATTCAGTGTTTTGCAAAACAAATGTTTGCAGGATTCCCTATTCCTGCGTATAACAAGAGCTACGAGCTCATATGGCACTTGTTAAGAGTAGGTGGTACAAGAAAGTAGATGAGAATGTCACAAAATCCCCCCTTCAACCCCCCTTGGGTTAGACCTAGAAATAAGATATCTAATTTCACGTCAATGATGTATGTAGGACTTGTGCTTGCTCTTCCCACCAAGTTTCGTCCTGGTCCCTCCACTCTAAGTGTTTCCCAAGATTTTCGGTTCCCCTCTCCAACTCCCCCCGAAGTCACTTGATCCTGTTCGGATTTTATGTAGATCGTTTGAGACACGAGGTCTTTCCAAATACCAAGTTTCGTTAAGATCCGATCACCCGCTCAAGAGTTATAAATACCTCAAGATTCCGGATTCCCACTCCGGCCACTCCCCCCACGATGATCGCATCATGCAAACGACTATTATCAGTCTGTTTATTCAAGTCCCTGATATCCCAGCCCAGTTGCATCGTCCTAGTGCATCAGGAAGTACCGAACTCACGTTTAATCAGAAATCCGTCCCCCCACCTACCCCCATATTGCTCGAATCAGGTCCGGTTATGTCAGTGATGTATCTAGGACCTGTGCTTGCTCTTCCCACCAAGTTTCATCCTGATCCCTCCACTCTCAGCATTTCCCAAGATCTCCGGTTCCCCTCTACAACTCCCCCCGAAGTGACCGTATCCGGTCCGGATTTTATGTGGATCGTCTGAGATACGAGGTCTTTCCAAATACCAAGTTTCATTAAGATCCGATCATCCGTTCAAGAGTTATAAATACCTCAAGATTCCGGATTCCCCCTCCGTCCACTCCCCCCACGATGCTCGGATCGGTGAAGTGAATATGTCCAACTTAATAATTTGTGGTCCCTGATATGCCTGCCAAGTTTCAAGTGCCACAACTAGCAAAACCCGGACCGACAGACTGACGGAAGGACAGAAACTGCGATCGCTATATGGCACTTGGCCGAAGGGCAAGTGCCATAAAAAGAACCAGATGTGCTGAAGAATCACCAACACCCAACAAAAACATACAAAATGTCTTTCTTCTGAATTCCTTATGTAAACCCGATGTGCCGACAAGAATACCGAGGCACAACAAAAGCATGCAGAATTCAATTTCTTCAGTGTTTTGCACGACAAATGTTTGCAGGATTTCATTTCTTGCGTATAAAAAGAACCCAATATGCTGACGAATTGACCAACGCCTGACAAAAGCATACAAATTTTAGTTCTTTGGTGTTGGCCGGTGCTTTGCGCTGACAAACAAAGGACTATCGCCGGCTTCCCCCGAAGAAAGTACTTTCTCAAGACCTTTGAGGGGGAGATTCCCCCCTCCTCCCCCATAGTGAATCCCCTGCCAACGGAAATAGTATAGACTCCATACCGGAACCCTAGCCAATAGCCTTCTGTGTCCGTGAGCTGGTCCTTTTCAACCAAATAAATGTTGCTACCAAAACCTAACCCCTAATTAAATGGGTTCCAGTAGTGGATTTTTGGGATCCCAAAACGTAAGTGGAGGGCTACCTATGACATCGCAAAAGTTGTCCGTCTGTCCATCCGTCCGTCTGTCAGCAAGGTAACTCTTGAAGGGAATGAGATATTTTGATGAAACTTGGTGTGAGGACTCTTCGAGTCAAAGGAAAGGTCGAGTTCGTAGATGTGCCCGATAGCTGCATACTTAGGGGAGGGGTTTCAAACTAAGTGGCGAATAGTTCATTACAGGGTAAAACGACATGCTGAACACAAATATGAAAACCATTTTCTCGCCGGACAAGTAGTTCACCCGGAATCCGGCTAACACCGGAAAGTTTGTTAAAAGTAAAAGTTTTATCTGAAGTTGATCAGATATTCGATTTAGGGGTAAGGAGACATGCTGAATCCGAATATGAAAATGATTTTGTCGCCGGTCAACGAGATCGCCCGGAATCCAGCTGAAACCGGAAATTTGGCAGAAGTAAGGCAGGAGCTTTCGTCAAAATAGACATGACGCAGGCTATAGGGGTAAACTCACATGCTGAATCCATATTGGAACTTCGTCTTCTCCAATGATTACCATTGGACCGCTACAAGACCCGATTGTCTGTATTAAATTTTTGGGATCCCATCGAAACCTTTGCTCTTGTTTCCCATGTCATTTCCTCTGGGACTAAGTTAGTGAAAAACACCGGCATCCTAGCTCTCATCCAAACTATTGTGTGAGTTTATATATTCCACACAGACACTACGTTACCAGAACACAGCTCTAATTATGCAGTTATCGGTATCACCTAGCTCCAAGCAGTACACAATTCTATGAGACTACCAGACGAGATCGCTACCAGACGGTGATCGACTACCAGACGGTGCGATGAAGTTTCTGTGAACTATTTTCTATTACAGGAGGGGTACATGACCTCGTTTTTAAACTACCTCGATTTTTGCCACAAAACTGTTAAAATGAAATGTACATGCTGTCCTTACAGTCAAGAGGAAACAGCCATGTGTCCAGAAATTTTCAAATTATGTGCCTTTTCTTTGTTTTGGAGCTGCTTTGAAAAGGGATTTTCTAGCTATTAACTTAGCTAACTCTGACTTTTTCATCATTTTGTAGTCAATCGAGGTAAGGTTAAAATAAAGGGATCTTGTTTGAAAAAGAAAACCATGTTTAACAAGAAATGTAGAAGCAATATTTATTTATCCAATATGTAAACCATTCAGTTAGCTTCAATCTAGTATGTTTGTCATATTTATTGGTTCCTTTTAAGCCAGATAGATTATTCTTAAGGACAGACTTCTCTGAAAATTTGAAATCTTGTCTGAGGTTGCATACCCCTCCCTACTACCGGAACGGTAGCCAGCACATTTAAGTTTTGGTTAGTCAATGACATCAGATCCCGAAATTGCAGCTCATATGGTTCGTTTTCTGTGACAACTGATCCCAGATCCCTAGACAAGTGGTTCCAAACCTTTTCCATACTGCGTACCCCTAAACAAGGTTCGAAAAGGTTGCGTACCCCCATTTTCAGAATGTTATGTCATAAATGAAAAGGCGTGTGAAATATATACAAAATCAATGAGACATTTGAGGCTGCGTTGTACCGAACACTTTTGTCAAATCTCGGCTCGATGTCATTAACCGCGACATTTTTTAGTCATAACATTTTTACAGGAGCTTGACATCATCTTTCCACTAAATGAATTTTCAGTCCAGGCGTAAGTTCTACCCTGTCACTGCAAACTGGTAAATAACAGGAACACAATTACTTTTTTTCATGCTGTCCTCGGTACCCGAAGTTTTCGCAAAAAAAGAATATTTCTTTCATCTCAAAATCTCGACAACAGACAAATATCATCTGAGCTTCATGTGACACATCCCCCAGATCCGTGCTTTCATCAAGCTGCAGCGCAGATATTCTCATTTAATTATGTTCTAGTCCTGAATGACAATATTACTTGCAATGCCTCCGCTTCGTTTTGAACAATATTGTTTGACACGGGCTTAGATTTAAAACAGTAGGGTAGCTGTTCTGGAATAAATATTATTTGATGAATTTCAGTAGGGCTTGCATTCAGAAGCGACACGCAAGGGTGGGGACCCCCCCCCTCCAAAGTGGTCGGCCAGTGGGTAACAAGGAATTGGTAGACGCGAATGGCGGAAATTTTTCGTAAATAAAGTTATTTCTTCCGGAAACGGTAGGTAAAAATTACAGGAGTGTTGCATGAAGCTGCCACCCTAAACTTCTATTTTGAGGAAATGACTTAGGGAAAAAGAGTAATTGAAATAAAATTCAGTGGAGTATCCTGAAAGGAAGCTTAGAACCTTCACTTTCTGCTGGTACCATAGTTTACTTGTAATTGTTCTAGACTAAGCTGGAGAACACAAAATAATATAGGCACCCAAGTGATCATGAAGTCGCCCACTTTGCTGAAAATGGTATTTTGCTACATGTTGAAGTTAGAAGCCAGCTGTTTGGTCAGAGGTTCCTTGACCTTTTGCAAATAACAAAATTTGCTGTTTTCTTGGAATTTGCATGATTTTTCTGGGGGTGGCAGCTTCATAATCCAAGGTGGCAGGATCATGTACCATGGCCAATTGGGGGGTGGGCGGTGCCATAGTAAGGGCAGCTTCATGCAACACTCCTGTAGGCTTTCGGCAGTCAAAAATTAGTGAAGTGATATTTTGAAAATACGTCTTGAACAGATATACCCCTGCAAAGGTCTTGCATACCCCTTTCGGTACGCGTACCACCGGTTGGGAACCACTGACCTGCAATGACCTAGACCATGCTGCTTTAATACCTCACACTTTTTGGTATATTCCGCCAGCATTCCGCTTGGGCAACACTTAAAAGGTGAATGATTGATACTTATTCTGAATTTGTAAGAACATACCTTAAAATCAGCTTATAAGTACAGTAACTTTCGTAAAATAAATGACAGTTGGGCACCAGACTTTTTGGAGAATTCCCTCCATAGGGGGATACCCTGCACAGGTGAAAAAGGATCCCCCGTGGAGGAGATAGTGTTGGGGGAAAAGTGTGAGCAGTTGGGAAAACTGCACTTTTTCACCTGTGCATGGGATTCCCCTGTGGAGGGGAATTCTCCAAAAAGTCTGGTGCCCAACTGAATGCAAAGGCACATTTCTCACCTAAAGTGTCATTCTTATCAAAAGTTGTCACTACTTTTTCAGAGAGAAAGTTGTAATTTCAACTTTGAAACAAGACCACGCTGGTTGTTTTTGTTGTTGTTTGGGGTTTGACGCGTTCTACCGAAAAGTCATATGCGTTCGTATCACTTGTTCTTAGGGAGCTTTATATTCACTAACCACGCTGGTATTCTTAAAACAAAAAACAAGTTACAAGAGTCACATCTATAAACTCAAGAGTGTTGCCTCCCGGCCAATAAAAAATAGGCTAAGATTACTAAATTCTGGAGATTTTTGTTACTAGAGTCGCGGTAACGGCTTCACCGGGTGCTACGCCAGGCAATTCCTGTGAAGCTGCTCAAAGACTCACCATCTTTTGAATACCCAATAGTAGAAGCAGCCCACTATAATCAAGGCTATAGAAGTCTGGCAGCAACCAAATCAAGAATTCATCATCAGGAATCCAGATCATCCAGAATCAGGAATCCTTAGCATGAGTTCAGCTTTTTCTTCTTTGGGTTCTCTCCCGCTGATTTCCTTATTGATTTGCCGATCGTCACCGGGGTGACGATCTTCAAATAGTCAAGGGGGTGACTCTCTTTTTTCGATAACATGTTGCGCCAGGATATGCTTACAAAAAAGGCACTGTCTAGGGAGCCGGGAGCCGTACTAAAAAAAAACGTAATTTCCGTTCCATCCTCACGAAAAGTTACTACGCTGACCGTCCCAACCTTGTCGGAATAGTAACTAATAGCTGGCGTGAGATCCTGCTGGAAAATTGAAAAAACGTTCCAGCCTTGACGGCAAAAAGCCAGAATCCGTGACGTCATGCGTAGTAACTACGGTAAGTAGGGTGCAACATGCTCCAAATGAGCTGCGATTCCGGGATCTGACGTCATTGACTAACGGAAACTTGTATTTGCTGGCTCCCGTTCCGGTAGTAAGTGGAAATAGCTCACGGAAACATCATCGCACCAGTTCCTCGTCCGGTAGTCTCACGGAATTGTGTATTCAGAAGCGAAGCCGGTAGTTCATCTCGTAAACTGTACAATTGGAGCCTGATTGGAGCTTGTGTTTCGGTAGTGTCTACGTGGAATGTAGAACTCAAGGAATAGTTTGTCTGAGAGCTAGGATTCCGGGATTTTCACTGACTTAGAGAAAATAACCACCTAATTCTTGCCATTTTTCCGCTTCTTAAAGCGCGGAAAGGAGATAACCGGTCTTTTAAGGCGTATTCTCGCCGTTCCCGGAGGAGTCCTCGGGGAATCGAAGGGAACGGCGAGAATAGAGGGAGTCACTCCACGCGGACTCCGCCTCGGAAAACAACGAGAACACGGGGAATGCTTCTAAAATGGATTTTGTTCTTAAAAAAATAGTGCAGCTAACTAAACCAGTCTGGTTCCACTTTATTTTTGGTTTTGTTTATTCTGAATCTTTTTAATTAATTTTACATGCACCAACACCAGCAAAAACTGATTCCCCTCCGAATATGAAAGGGAGTCCTTTTTGATGATGGTGATGATAATCGGAGCATTCCCAGTCCGTGGGGACTCGCGAGAATACGGGAAGCGAGTCCCCGGGACAAACAAAAACGCAGGGACTCCTCAAGTGGAGTCCTCACTCCTCAAGTGGAGTCCTCGGGGAACGTCGAGAATGTGCCTTTAGACTGTTTTTCATTGGCCAGGAAAGAACCAATCACAATGCGAATATCGGTATTGAACGTGTTACTCGTGTTAGCTTGTATTGTATCCGTTTGTTGTGACTACTTTGTATTTCTTGGTATTTCAGTTTCATTTCACTTCAGTCACTGAGCAGTTGCAACATAGGGTTCGTTCCAGCTCGTCCCGAAAGTTACTAAATAGTTACTTTTCAGTCACTTTCACCGTTCCAGCTCGTCAAAAAGTTACAGGGAGCACAAGGAAGATCGTTACTTCGAAGTAACTTTTTGTAAAGATAGTACCCGACCGTCTTTAGCACTTTCACTTTCCAAGAGCCGCTGAGAAGTGAACTCGAGGCAGCAAAATGAGACAAGGTGTAATTGCTAAAATAAACAGGACATTATTGTGTGATCTTCAGCTGTACTTGGCCTTTAGCTTCTCTTCAAATATGATTCGCTGATTAACACCCAACAATAATTTTTTTAAACCTCGTTGACGGTTTACCGGTTGGTCTGGTGACTCGATTGGGACTGAGGCAGGAATGAATTTCAAACGCCTATAACTCAGATGGCGATTTTTGCACTATATAATATTACATTTCAAATAAAGTTAAATAATATTATCCATTAAATTTAGAGTTATTTAGAGGCGAAAGCCTTTTCTCTTGCTTGTAATTTTAGTATTATCATTCTTCTATATATTGCAGGAGAAGAAGATAATTGACTTATGAACCTTGTTGACCACCTTTGACAACATTGGCTTCTAGATTCTAGAATCTTGTTGGTTCCATCCGTGATAAAGACTAAACATTGTGCTAAAAAATTTGCTAGGGAAAAAGAAAGACTGTTGCTATTCCGGCTAGGAAACAATTATAGTGAAAATATGAATTTAGTGACCAAAAAGACACAACCGGAATAGAGACAGAGAATTAACGGGCACATAGTCAATGTCACTGCTCCATTAACGAGCCTGAAGCATTAGCTCCACTTCTCCTTCACTTGAAGAATCTGTTTCAAAATAATTATCAAGCCGTTCTTTTGAAGCGAAAACAAACAATTTTTTTCTGTTCATCCTTCCCCATACAGTGTCCGTCTCTTCTTGCATTGAAGAAACACGCGTTATCTCGTCCCGCAGTAACTTCGTCCGTTCCAGGCAGTAGTTAATTTCTGACGTCACACGTAGTTACTCCGAAGTAAATACGAAGAGGAGCTGGAACGAACCCATAGTCTTCAGTTCGGTACGGAAAACAGTTTTCCATATAGACTGTCGGAAAACAGTTGTCCGTGGGTCGTAGTATCGTAAATGCCCTACCGGCGATACTTGGCGGTCTAGATAGAATAATGTATATGGATAGAAAGATTAGAAAGGCTGAACAGTGGAACAGGTATTAAATTAATAAGGGTACTGAAGCCCTACCAGAACTGAGAGAGAGATACTGACTGACTTGGAACAATGTAAAGGCTCTTATGGGTCTGGACTTACTACAGTTACCCCAAGTAGAGACACAAAGAAAACACTGACATACAGTAGAGGTATGCTTATGTGAACACCTCTCTAGATTTTTCCATACCTTGTCTTTGTTTCTGGCTTCTAAAACAGCCAAAGAGAAAGGAAAAATAAAAAACTTTATATCATTGAACAGCTAACTGTTTCAGCAATCCTTCTGGCATTAAAGAACAACTAAAATATTTTTATTGAAATAAGTTTCCTATTTAAAAACTTCTCTTTCTTCCTTTTGTTGGTTCGGATTCATCATTAGCGAAGGAAATAGCTTCGGATAGAGCCACCTGTCGGTTCGGACTCGCTACTCTCACAGTGAAATTACGCGCCGCTGTCTCGGCCAGATGTCATGCAATTCGCGGTGGCTAATGGTTTTTTATTGCATTATGTTTTTTTGTGTATCTGTGTGTGATTAATTAGTTTTACGTAACTGTGTGAATGAACACAATTAGCTTTGTCAGTTGGGGAAGAGCAGCGGTCAAGGTACTGACTAGTTTCGTATTTTTATTTACATTCGTGTCCGTTGTTACGGGACGTTTCTTGCGTAAACAAAATTCTTGCGAATGGGTTCACACTAACGCGAATGTTGGGGGACGTTTTCGCGTGGCTGGCTCTGGTCCCGTCGAGCTTGACAGACATTTTCGAGTGGATGCCGCTGGGATGTCGTCAATCTTTTTGTCATTTTCGCGTGAACGGATGAACAGGTGAACGGGCAATCCAGCTCGACGGATGCCTCCAGTTCAACACCGCTCCGAGGGCAGCGTTTAGCTGAACAGGGATATTGTTTAGACCTTCCACTCATATGCTCGCATCCAGCTAAATGGGTATTTTTGCGTGGACGGAGCCCATCTTCCTCAGCCGTTCAAGGCCCTATCCGTTTTCTCATTTTCGCGTGCACGAGATCACCCGTTCAGCTGTACAGCCATCCACGCGAAAACGTCCCCTTGCTACATTGTCCGTTTTTAGTTGTTTTTTCTTTGTCAGCCCATTTTTTCGAGTTTATAACTCCTGTTCACAATCACACAGAAACCCCATTCACGTCACGGGAACATAGCGGGAGGTGGCGGGAGGCACCTGCCGTTCACTCTCGTTCGGTCTGCTTGATCTAGCCTAGCGCACCTGTTGACAAAAATGCGCTTAATTTCGGAACGCTAGGTGCCGTTTTTCTGAATGTCTGGATCTTATAAGAAGAATCAGAGTAAAACAAAGCCAAAAGATTCAAACTTGTGATGAAATCTGGTTAATCTAGATGTAAATTCAGCGTTTCTGATAAGTAGAAAGCCCAAAAAGTTGCCTGGTATGGTTTAATTGTTTTCTTCGGCGAAATCCGATGTCAACAAACGTTCACATAAGCATACCTCTACTGTACCAGATCGAGTCAGCATATAGCAAGTATGTTTGTGCTTTTATTCAAACAATGTTTGCAACGGATACGTCAGCTATGATTTTTCATCAGCGATATTTCGGCCCTTCTTGGCAAGGGTCCTCTTCAGGCTGTCAATCTTCTGGTTCAACTTCGGGGAAGGAAACAAACCTGTAATCAGGTAATCAGGATTACAGGTTTGTTTCCTTCCCCGAAGTTGAACCAGAAGATTGACAGCCTGACGAGGACCCTTGCCAAGAAGGGCCGAAATATCGCTGATGAAAAATCATAGCTGACGTATCCGTTGCAAACATTGTTTGAATAAATGTTTCAAAGTCAGCTTGGGCTCAAAGAATATTTATGTTTGTGCTTTTGAGGATCTGAGATATCTCTGACCAACTCGGTGCAGTCTAGTACACTAAGCCCTTCTTTGATACCCATGCTCAAATGGCGTGGCATCAGTGTAGCCAATCGGTGCATGTTCGTGCCATTCTGGCACCATTTGGGTATTGTTTTAGGCGGCTGCACTTTAAATTTGTAATGGAGCATTTGTGCACATTCCAGCACATTCCCCTAAATCTCTGCATCAATTTGTAGATATTTCACAAGATAATATCACTTAGATTTTAAATTTTAATATTGAGGGTTGCAGCAGGGTTGCGGGGGCAATTGTCACAAGTTTTGCTAGGGGGGTGAGATGAGGGGTAACTACTGCAAAATATACTACTTTTAAAGTATTAAAATATTTTAAAATACAGTAAGTTGAAGAGTAAATAGTGCGAGGGTTTCTTCAACAGCTGTATGGCAGTAGAGCCCTGTAGAAGAAGTGTCAAGATAACAGCCGATTGGTTGTCTATCATTGTCATTGTGACGTCAAATTTGATGCACTGCAGAGCAGTAGCGGGTAATTGACCAGTCATACACAAATCCTAAATTTTTGGGCATGGTGCCCCAAAGTCTGGGCATGCCCGGACTCATGTGCATGGTGCCCATACGTTGGTTATTTAATTAATAAGCCCTTATTATGTACTGACTGACTTGGTATTAATGAACAATGCAAAGGCTTTCTCCTTTTATGGGTCTGGACTTACTTCAGTTACCCCAAGTAGAGACCCAAAGAAAACATCTACAGACCAAAACGTATCCAGAGAGGTATCTCTGACCAAATCGAGGCAGTCTCCAGGGGGAGCTCCATCCAAACGACCTACGCTCTTGGCATGGGGCGAAATTCAAAATTCTCGTTTGTGAGCCAGGCGCCGGTGATGGGAAGATGTCATTTTTTCTTATAAGCTTATAAGCAAAAAAAATGGGGATGTGAACTGGTTAGATGAATTTACCTTCGGGCGGGATCACTGTTCCTATGGCCAGCTTCTACCAGACTATTGTAGTGGTTTGCAAACTCTGTTCACAAGCCCCTTGGTAGCTCAGTGGTAGAGTGACTGAGGTTCAAATGACTGAGGTTCAAATCCCGGCTGAGGAGCATTTTTGTCTATCAGTTCACTACTTACAAATATTTTAAAATACTGCAATTTGAAGAGTAAATAGTGTGAGGGGTCCTTCAACAGCTATATCGCAGTAGAGCCCTGTAGAAGAAATGTTGAGATAACAGCAGATTGGTTGTCTACCATTCTGATGTCAGATTCGACGCGCTGCAGAGCAGTAGCTGGGAATCCACCAGTCATGCACAAGTCCTCAATTTTTGGGGATAGTGCCCCAAAGTCTGGGCATACCCGGACTTATGGGCATGGTGCCCATACGTTGGGGTACCATGCCCTGTGAAATTTGGTTAAACTGAGACTGGCTAGCCTAATAGGGTTGTCTTCCTGTCCTAGATCAAAAGATACCTTATTTCACTTTCTATCCAACCTCATTTTCCAGTTTTCAAAATGTTCAAGCACTTCCAAGATACATAGAGTTTTGTAGAGACATAACTCTTGTTATTCAAAACAGTCGTTTTTCCTGCAAAAACAGTAATTTTTTCTGCAAAAAACGTCAGTAGAAATGACTAGCCAGTCGGTAAATACCTTTACCTTGCCCCCCCCCCCCCCCCAAGAAAAAAACACATTTTGGCTAGTAACGCCTCTGCCAGTTCCTACCTGTAGACAACTCTCTCCAAATCTCTTTACCTTGTTTAAATCAACAAACGGAAGGAGAAGTTTCAAAATTCCAAGGCCTTCTGTAAACACAACATTTTTAATTGACTGTGGTGCAAAAAAAGTTGCCGAAACGGGTAGCTGTTGACTGATACCAAGTTGGCTATTTTCCCATTCTGTTTGAATGTTAGTGGTAAGCAAGCAACAGAGGCAAGGTATGGACAAATAAGAAAGAGTTATTCAAATAAGCACACCTCTGCTGTACTGTAGGCTATGTGTGCTATGCCCTTGCTCCAGGGCACTGTGCCCCAGTTTGTGAGGCCTGTGCTCATTTGTTCAGGCAAGTTCTAACGCTGGAGTGCACTGTGCCAGAATTGAGGATTTTAGTGTGACTGATAAGTGTGCATTTCAGCATGGTTATAAAAAATGAGTTTACTATACTAGGTGATTCAAGTCATCACAGTCCCACGGATTACTTGTATAACTTCTTTTTATTCAGCCTAGTTGCATTTCCTTAATTCCGTTGACATTTTATTTAGTGGTTTAGGGTATCCCAGCATTAGGTGTAGCCTAACTGGTTGGATATATGGTAAGGGCTATTCAAAGTGTGGGCACATTCTGTGTGCAGTAAAAGCCGCGTTCGATTCAAAAACAGTTATCCATTGTTGTTGACGACCAGTCCTAGATGCCATGGCGTAGTGCTCTTGTTGTTTTGTTTAAAAGCTGTAGTCGTAGTTCTACAAAGTCGGATAATATCCGAAATTCCTGACGGAAGTTTTTTTTCGTTCTAGGATTCCCCTCAAAGTTCTAGCGATGATAAAAATCGTGTGTCTATTGTCGTTCGATTCGCTCAACAAAAAATGAAATTTTCGTTGAGAATGACGTCGTTATCCATGAAGAAAACGACTATAGACGATTTTAGGATAACGTAGGTGGATCACTGTTGGTGAATCGAACACGGCTATTGCCTATGTACCATTGACAGAATTCCGGTTAACATGCGGAGTCCTTTTTTCGCGAACGTGAAAACCACACATAGACAAGCAGATAATTATTTTCTTGTCAACCTTCCATTTAAGTTTGATATTAAAAAAAACTTTTCAGAGATCATTTGCATATCCAAAATATTTAAGTTACTTCTGTTGTTGGACTAGTGTTACCTCTTTGAAAAAAAGGTCAGCCCTACATGCATGGCATGGTTGTTTACTCGGACAGTGGTTTGGGGGAAATCATATTGACCCAGCTTGGTAATTGAGGCTCCTCACCTGAAACAGCACTACCAGAGCCAGAGCAAAGTCTCCTGAAAGTTCCTTAAATTTTGTATATCTTTCAGTGTCAGATCAGGACCAAAGTAATGAAAACGCAGCACCAAGTCTGATAGAAGAAAGATACTTCAGAGCTGTTGCTTTAGCTCAGGAGATACTTCTCGAAATTCGAAAAGACTCCAGCTCTTACCAGGTAGGCCACTAGTTATAGGCTACTAGTTACCACTGATGATGTTGTGCCTCGAAGGTTTAAGACTAGCTTTCTCTGATAATTTACTTGCTTGACTGGGGAGACCATGATTCAAGTCAGCAAGGCTTTATGGATTATTAATTTATTTTGTAACTTCCGAATGGCAAGAAAACAAGAAAGATATACTTCCGCTGTGGTGCTTGGGGATAACTCTACGTCTTAACGCTCATTTTATAGAATCACATTTTTCAGCTTTGTCTCTGGGAGACTTGCTTGATCAAGGGATTGTGAGACAGATCTGCAGGCTTCATACTAGTATTATTCTCTACAGAAATCCTATAACTGAATTGAGCAACAACTTGGGAATCTATTATATAACAACACAGACAGGGCTAAATGAAAAGAATGCTGCTTGAGGTCAAACAAGACTGGTAGGAATGCTAACAGTAGAATAGAATGCTAACAGACAGACAGTCGTTTCTGGCTACCTTGCGTATAAACTAGTAGCATAGTTATTTATAGAACCGGTGGAAAGAAAGTCTAATGAAAAAATACCCATTCAGGCAAAATCTTACTGTCGTGCTCCCTACAGTCAGTTGTGTACCTTGCAGAAGAGCCAGGAAGCATTAACTCCTTCTGAAAGAAAGAAAATTAATATTTCGTATTGTACACTCATGGTATAAACGGACATTAACGTCTATCGGACTTAAAACGCAAATTTTTTAGTTTTCGTTTTTTTCTAGTGTCTCTTACGAGGATGTTTTTTCACTGCACCACATGCCCAGTCTGGTTGTACATCTGTCGCCAGTCTATTTGAGAATGATCACTACAAAAAGTTCGCTTGTGCATCGTCAAGATTGAAGATACAGGTAAGTACCAGGTTTGCTATTTACGAGTCAGAAATAATCTGGAGCAATTGGGACGAAACTTGAAAGATGCTAAGGTCATGGTCAAGGCCATGACGATGCGTTTTTGCTCCTGGTCCGATTCAACCTCAATAAGGACTGGGGGGGGGGGGGGGGGCTCAACTTTTGGTCAAAGATACACAAAATAAATCCTCTTACGGTAAGACACAAACCGAGAAGGAACAAACGGTTTGCGTGACAGACATTATGGATAGGACAATCTGTGAGTGAGGCAGAACAAAAAACGAATAACCAGTTTTAGTTAACTTCTATAACCATCCATTCTTGCAAGCGGAGTCCAGGAGGTACCAGATGTTTCCCAGAAACGGTCAGGTTAGCGTGAAACTTCGTGCTGTTACGGTAGATAGGCCTACTCTAAGATGATCGATTTGTGTGTTCTGACGGATTAGATTAGATGGGATGTGTTGGCGGGAGGGGCAGAAATGTTTTGACACGGGTAGGGATCTAACGAGTTAACCGACTTGGAAAGTAGAAAACACATACGGCGTATTCTCGCCGTTCCAGAGGACTCCTGGGGGGATCGAAGGGAACGGCGAGAATAGAGGGAGTCACTCCACGCGGACTCCGCGTACAGAAACAGCGAGAACGCGGGGAATGATTCCAAAATGGATTTTGTTTGAAACAAAAATATGCAGTTGACGAAATTAGTCTAGATACACTTTATTTTTGGTTTTGTTATGGCACTTGCCCTTCGGCCAAGTGCCATATAGCGATCGCAATTTCTGTCCGTCCGTCGGTCTGTCGGTCTGTCCAGGTTTTGCTAGTTCGGGCACTTCCAGATAAGCTAGGACGATAAAACTTGGCAAGCGTATCAGGGACCCCAAATGATTAAGTTGGAAATAGTCACTTCCCCGATCCGAGCACCGTGGGGGGAGTGGAGGGAGGGGGAATCCGGAATCTTGAGGTATTTTTAACTTTTGAACGGGTGATCTGATCTCGATGAAACTTGATATTTGGAACGACCTCATGCCTCAGACGACCCACTTAAAATCCGGACCGGATCCGGTGACTTTTGGGGGGAGCTGGAGGGGGCAACCGGAAATCTTGGGAAACGCTATGAGTGGAGGGATCGAGATGAAACTTGGTGGGAAGACACCTAGCAAACACTAGATACATCATTGACACAACCGAGCCGAATCGGGCACTGTGGGGGGGAGTGGAGGGAGGGGGAATCCGGAACCTTGAGGTATTTATAACTTTTGAACGGGTGATCGGATCTCGATGGAACTTGATATTTGGAAAGACCTCATGCCTCAGACGACGTACTTAAAATCCGGACCGGATCCGGTGACTTTTGGGGGGAGCTGGAGGGGGCAACCGGAAATCTTGGAAAACGCTATGAGTGGAGGGATCGAGATGAAACTTGGTGGGAAGACACCTAGCAAACACTAGATACATCATTGATATAACCGAGCCGATTCGGGTACTGTGGGGGGGAGTGGAGGGAGGGGGAATCCGGAATCTTGAAGTATTTATAACTTTTGAACGGATGATCGGATCTCGATGAAACTTGATATTTGGAACGACCTCATGCCTCAGACGACCAACTTAAAATCTGGACCGGATCCGGTGACTTTTGGGGGGAGCTGGAGGGGGCAACCGGAAATCTTGGGAAACGCTATGAGTGGAGGGATCGAGATGAAACTTGGTGGGAAGACACCTAGCAAACACTAGATACATCATTGACATAACCGAGCCGATTCGGGTACTGTGGGGGGAGTGGAGGGAGGGGGAATCCGGAATCTTGAGGTATTTATAACTTTTGAACGGGTGATCGGATCTCGATGGAACTTGATATTTGGAAAGACCTCATGCCTCAGACGACCCACTTAAAATCCGGACCGGATCCGGTGACTTTTGGAGGGAGCTGGAGGAGGCAACCGGAAATCTTGGGAAACGCTATGAGTGGAGGGGTCGAGATGAAACTTGGTGGGAAGACACCTAGTAAACACTAGATACATCATTGACATGACCGAGCCGATTCGGGCACTGTCGGGGGAGTGGAGGGAGGGGAATCCGTAATCTTGAGGTATTTATAACTTTTTAACGGGTGACCGGATCTCGATTAAACTTGATATTTGGAACGACCTCATGCCTCAGACGACCCACTTAAAATCCGGACCGGATCCGGTGACTTTTGGGGGGAGCTGGAGGGGGCAACCGGAAATCTTGGGAAACGCTGTGAGTGGAGGGATCGAGATGAAACTTGGTGTGAAGATACATCATTGACATAACCGGGCCGATTCGGGCACTGTTGGGGGAGTGGAGGGAGGGGGAATCCGGAATCTTGAGGTATTTATAACTTTTGAACGGGTGACCTGATCTCGATGAAACTTGATATTTGGAAAGACCTCATGCCTCAGACAACCCACTTAAAATCCGGACCGGATCCGGTGACTTTTGGGGGGGAGCTGGAGGGGGCAACCGGAAATCTTGGGAAACGCTGCGAGTGGAGGAATCGAGATGAAATTTGGTGTGAAGATACATCATTGACATAACCGGGCCGATTCGGGCACTGTTGGGGGAGTGGAGGGAGGGGGAATCTGGAATCTTGAGGTATTTATAACTTTTGAACGGGTGACCGGATCTCGATGAAACTTGATATTTGGAAAGACCTCATGCTTCAGACAACCCACTTAAAATCCGGACCGGATCCGGTGAATTTTGGGGGGAGCTGGAGGGGAGAACCGGAAATATTGGAAAACGCTATGAGTGGAGGGATCTAGATGAAACTTGGTGGGAAGACACCTAGCAAACACTAGATCTATCATTGACATAACCGAGCCGTGCCTACTCGTAACAAGTGCCATATGAGCTCGTAGCTCTTGTTCATTCTGATTGTTTTTATTTAATTTTATATTGCACCAAAACCAGCAAAAATAGGTTTTCCTCCGAATCCGAAAGGGAGTCCTTTTTGATGATGGTGGTGATAATCGGAGCATTCCCCCTCCGCGGGGACTCGCGAGATACGGAAAGTGAGTCCACGGGACAAACAAAAACGTTGTGACTCCTCAAGTGGAGTCCTCGTGGAACAGCGAGAATACGCCTATATCCCATGTAGTGCGTTGGAAGGGGGGGGGGGCAGAAATGTTTGGCACACGTAGTTACCTAACAAGTGAACCAACTTAGAAGGTAGAAACCTCGCATGCCCTGGGTGATCTTTTTTGGATCTAGGCTGGATCCGACCTCCATTCGGGGGTAGTGCAAGGGGGCGCTATTGGACGTTTCCCGGAAATCCTCATGCTCGAGTGATCGGTTGTGACAGAAGATTTCCTGGATGGAACCATTCATGAAGGAGTAGGAGGGGGTTCCGGTCTTTTCCCTGAGATGCTCCGACTAGAGTGAAACCTGATGGTTGGTAGGGATGTCCCGACATATTTGGTTTCACGTGTAGAGACCAAATCCGTGTGACGACTTCTCCGAAAGTTTACGGTAGCTACATCCTTAACATGTAAACTAAATAATAGAAATCACCAAATGTTCGCGTGTGATCAGTGGTCATGTCAAACCAGTTTTGTCCTGTGCTTAAATATTTCCTTCACAGACATCGTCATTTCTGATTTTGCAGTCGCTGATAGTAGTGCAGAACAAGAATTTGATCAGCCTGTGCCCTTTGGAGAGTGCTGGCCATTTAGACCAAGGTACTTCTCGGTCAGTTTCATTCTAACAGTTTGTCTTTTTCAGTCGGCCAACAAAAGTGTATCCGTATCTTACATTCAGACGCAGTAGTGAAACTTGGGGGACCCATCTGCTGTCGCCTCTTGTCAGATAAAGATTGGACTTGGTGTCAGTGAAAGTTTTATCGGTGTTAAGTGCGTGAACGACATTCTCTCAAAGTGCAATGAGCAAGAACGGCTATTCTTCCTTACATGACAAAGTCATAAAACTACAAAACCATTCGTGAACCCTTACAGTGAGACACCAAGACTTCGGATCATTGCAAGTCTATAAGTTTCGCAGCGCAATGTTATCAAGAATGTGTTTAACGGAATCTGTTTCCGTGGTAACTGGAGTGGACTTGTTGACCATGTGCGTAAAGGTAACTCAAGGAAGAAGTTGCTACCATTGAAGGCAAAAACTGGCATTAAAATAGTTGGGTTTTTGCAGATACCATGGTATCTGATACCGCGGTCTAAAACCGTTTTTGTAGTTATCGTGGGATCTGATACCACGGTCAAAAGGCGTTTTTGCAGTTATCGTGGTATGATATTCAGATACCACGGTCCGACCGTGGTAACTTATCGTGGTATCTGAAAAAGTCATCTCACTTTCATCAATTTTTGTCAAATTGGTGGGAAAGAAGTTTGGCACTTAGTGACGTGACTGAATATCAGTTTATCTTTAGGGATGACGCCGAAAAGCGCAATTTGTGGAGGGATACTTATGACATCGCAAAAGTTGTCTGTCCGTCCATCTGTAAGCACGATAACTCTCGAAGGGAATGAGATATTTTGATGAAACTTGGTGTTGGCCCGGAATCCGGAGAAAACTGGACACAAAACTTGTCGACCAGTTTTCGGCTATGGCGGTCCTACCCCTTTATTCTCAAACGATTATAGCTCTGCGCACATGGCCGACAATCATGTGTTGATTCAGTGACGTAATCGAAGGTCGAAGGGGGTCTCTAAGGTTGTATGCAGAGGCGAAAGAGACATGGGGTGAATGTGTTTATTTTATAGCGGGTTTTGATAGAGAGGAATTGAAATTATTAATTAGTATGCGTGCTGATATTTTACCGCTGGGAGGTAGGAGGAGGTACACGGGTAGGCCTATTGGGAGAATTGGTCCTTACTTCTGCCCGATGTGTGGAGAGCGAGAGTGTGTCCGAATCTAATGTGTGATTGCAGGAAATTGTAGTAGGAATTGTAGGAATAAGTGAGGGGTTGTTCACTGAAAAAGGTGTACTTGTTAAGGGAGGAGTTGCTCACTGGAAAAAGATGTACTGGATAAGTGAGGGGTTGCTCAGTGGGTGTACTAAAGTTGTTTGGGGAGGGGGTGGGGTGAGCCGGTCCCAGGTACTCGTGAACCAATCCCAGGTGCACGCGAGGGGCTAGGAATTGGGTGTACCCGTTAAGGGAGTACTTAAGGGGTTAGACACTTGGTCGGGCCAAGCGAGAGGGTTGATTCATGGTGTACCAAAGAGGGAACTGCTAGGGTACGCGAGGGGCTACTCACTGAAATAAGGGTGAACTGGGTAAGTGAGGGGCTGCTCACTGAAAAAAGGTTACTTGGTAAGGGATGGGTTACTCACGAGAAAAAAGATGTACTGGATAAGTGGGGGGTTACTCAGTGGGTGTACTAAAGTTGCCCGTAAGCAAAGAACTTCAAAATGGTAACATTTTTGTTGTAGGCTACATATTCAAGCGGTTGATTATGGATAAATAGCAAAAATGTTAAAGGGGTCTAGCGAAGACTCGGAAATGTACAATATGTCAAATGTCAAGAAGTCTGATAAACACTAAAATTTTTGGGATCCCATCGAAGCCTTTGGTCTTGTTTACATTGTTTTATTAAGTGTTTTAAATATGTGTATTTTACTTTGTGTGTTTAATCATACTCCGCTGTTATGCAAAAAGCGGGTCACAAATAAATAAATATAAATATACTTTGTTGCCTGTGGCTTAGTATTGAGATTTCGGATAGTGAAGTCTTGGGGGTTACAGATTTTTTTTTTTTAATTTGTGCTTTGACGGTACTATGTCGTAATACGTAAGTCAGTGTCAGAGTGGGTAGCAGATGTATTCAGTGTACGCTGAACTTCATGATTAAACACAAGTGTGTTTTTTAAACTATGGTTATTGAAGGTAGAACCCAGGACTTTGCCAGTCCACCGTCCGAACTTCCCCCTTTAGAGTAATGAAGCAAGCCAACCACTCGGACTACCGGTTTAGTCCAAATACGTTACCAACAGCTCGGGTACACGTTACACGTTTATTTGTACTTGTCATGTAAGTCCGGTTCATCGCTCTCACGACCGCCAGCTATTGCGGGAATTTTCAGCAACCTTTGATAATCGGAGCAAGTGAGGGGGGGGGGGGGGTAATTTTTGGTTTAGTTTTGCAGTTTCTCTAATTGGTCTCGTCGCTTGACTATTTGCGCAAGTGCTGAAAGCGGCTGACAAACTCATTTTGAAAAGGACCCTTTAATCAGCATTTGCGTCTGAAAGCCAGGCTTTGTCTTTCAAGTTTTTCTGCCAAAACCGTTTGGAAGATTGAATTGGTTAGGTGAAAAGGGAACGGCTAGGAAACGCTGAAGAATAGCAAAGGGCTATCGAGTACGCCATACCTAGTTACAGAGAGCTGCAATCGTGAGGCAAGTATTATCTACTTTCAGGGCAGTAAGAGTTTACGGTAAGCGAGCGCCGTCTTGCTGAGATCCGTTCGTTGTAAGTTTTAGCTGTAGATTGCGCCGATTACCATCCAATTGCGGGAATTGGAAGCAGACTATGAAACTTAAACCCTGAACGGGGGGGGGGGGGGTCGATATTAGGGTTCAGCTCCTCTAATCAGTCTTGTCGGCTTCACTATTCGACCGGAAACCCGTTGTACCTATTGCTGCTGACACATCCGTTTTGAAGGAGATCATGTAACTCAAACCCTGAAAGGGACGGGAATCGTCGGTATATAGGTGCAGCTTCTTTAAACAGTATCGTTGGCATCATTATCTGTCCGCTCAAGCACTGGTTAGTGTGAAGTGTCTTAGAAGCGAGTCACTTTCTTGGCAGGTTCATGTCCATTTGCGCTTAACTGACAGATCCATTTGACAGGAAACCTTTAATCTAGAAATCGAAGAGATATTGTTTTATTTACCACGTGTTCTGTCCTTGAACCAAAGGCAGTGATAGCTCTATGAATTCTCCTGTTTATTCCTCCCCCCATCCTCATACACTACGTTTTATAAGTTCCGCGTACAGTTCTGTACTACTTGTATACTCCGTATACAACTTGTATACTGTGAGGCAGAAAAGTAACTGTCAGGTAACTGTGGGCCAGAAAAGTATCAGAAAATAGTGTACAAATGAATGTTATACTATCAGGCTTATATGAATGTAGATATTATCCAGTTTTACGGCTGCGCTGCTGTAAAAACAGCAATTTTGTATTTGCCAGCGACATCTTCATTAGACTGGTTGGGAGCCGTTGATGTTTTCCTAGATGGCGTTGTTTTCCATACTCTCTTGATCGTACCAACAAAAACAATAACTGAGCAAATTCGCTTTCATCAAAGACGGACGGGAGCCTCGAGCGGTAGCCCTTTATCACCTGGCCGTGTGTATTCCCTCTCCTGCGGTCTTTAGTTCGCAAGCAGGTTCCCACAGCAATTTTACCATCGCAGAAAGGTCAAGAAGAAGGAATACCGAAGCAGAAACTAGAGGGAAGGTTATTGTACACTCGATGTGACTAGGTCCAGAATACGCCAATGAACCTGAGAAGGTCCGCCGAACGATGACTCAAATCCAGTGTCAACCAATCGCGGCGTTCGTTCGGGACAGCTGTGGTGACGCTTCCGGCTCTTCCGCTAGGTATACGGTGATTATTCATATTTACGAACAGTTAGTAATCAAGAGTATTTCAGTATTTACTATTGCAAACCGAGTGTAGTGAAATGGACGGCACGCTCCCCGAGATCAACATGACACGCAACAGAAACCTAAAATGACCCTTTAGTCTCTCTACTACCTGGCTGACTCAATGGACTGTCGCAAGTGGTCTCTTTTTACAAAGGGCAGAAAATGCGTCTACATGAAAACGGATAAAATGCCAAGGCAGGAATGTACATAAGCAGCTGCATCCAGGGTTATGAGGAAGCCAGTGTTTAGTGTACTATTAGTAGAGATTGTGCTCAACTTGAGTTGTAAGTAAAGTGGCAGTTTGTCTCACTTTAAAACACCCTAGGAGATGGAGACCACAGGAATCCTCCACGATATCAACCCAGACGTCAATCCTCTTCCTTGAAAATCCCGTTTCTCATAAGAACAACTGAAACCAGGACAAGCTTTTATTGTACGGAATGTTACAGTTGGGACCTATTCTAATATCTCTGAATTTGCAGACGCAGGGATGAAACTTCCATCCAGTGTACCACTAACTTCAATAGCATTATATACAGTACGATTCCACCTTCAACTTCAACCACATCTTCGGTAAGACTCTTCAACGGTCCAACGATTCTGTTTGCAAAACTCCACCACTTGATTCCAGTCACTTGAGCGCTGTCATGACCGCTTTAATGACTCAATCAAATATCGTCTAAAATTTCTGTGCGCGATGGAGAGAAGACATAACACGTCAAGACAAGGTAGGTTAGACCGCAGGTATAGTTATAACTTTGTAGCTCTCCAGGGTCTCCTATCAATTTTCTCACGGGCTTAATAATGAATTTATAGCACGGTCAATATTCAATAATTAAAGAGCTAGCGAGTTGAACAGCAGTGTAAATGATTCCTCTTGCTTGAAGTAAAGTCTCTATTCAAGGATAGTAAAATTGAAAATATTGCACTAATCGTGTCATTACTAGCCACAATCACAGGGTTGAACATGACCGGTCGAAGTTTTTCAGTCTGGCGGTCAGACGGTTGATTTTGTCTGATGCTGGAGAGGATGCTGGTTAAATCGTTCTGCATCACATTTTGCCACCTGAAAAAGACGGAATGTCACCTTACAGTACGTTCGAACGAAACCAAGCGACATTGATGATAGCTATTCCTCAATAACATATCGCCTGATCTGCCCTTTTTTTTCAACCCTTATCCTGGAAAGGTTTGCATTCTGGAACTACCATGAAGATACCTGGCCTACAGCAGACCGGAATAGACAGAATATGATCTGTTCAGGAAAGTAATGGGGCTGCTGTTTTTATTCTCTACAGTGCTGGACGTTGACTGCAGTCCGAATATTTTCCTAATAATGCTTGCCGGCCAATACAGTAGAGCAATAAATGGTTGTATGGTTCCGAAGACAGACCTTGGAAAGAGCCAACCGTAAGAAACGTAAGAATAAGTAAAATGCCGTAGGTATTCAAGGTAGGTATGCAGTACCGTTGGGAAAGGCAAAGTTTCGGAGCAAGCGCCTTCAGTTTATCTACAATTAACTGAAGAAGGGAAAAGAATCCAGCTAGGGGGGGGGGGGGCGGTCAGAGGCTTCGTAGACCTAATCGAGGACTGCCGCTGTCAGTTGGGCCCTTGCTTTGCCTTTACGCCCTTGATGTTGCGGGAACAATGATCTTAAGATAGTCGATTATCTCATTTGTTTTTCCCTAAATCTCAGTAAACTTTCTTCTACTTAGCTTAAATCTCTGAGTGATGAACTTTTTAGGCACTTGCCCTTGGGCTACGAGCCGCATAGCGATCGCAATTCCTGACAGTCCGTCGGTCTGCGAGTCTGTCGGTCAGGGTTTTGCTAATTTTGGGCATTTCCAAGTAAGCTAGGACGATGAAACTTGGCACACACATCAAGGACCTGATAGGACAATACAACTTGGCACACGTATCAAGGACCCGAGCAGATTAATTTGGGAAGTAGAGGGGTCGCATGCAGATGACATATTTTAGGGTCCAGACCGGATCTGAGCACGGGGGGGGGGGGGGTCCGAAAAATGCTTAGGTTTGAGTGAAACCTGATGGGTGGTAAGAGAAGATGCTTTGTGATCCATTTATGTGCCCAAACCAGACTCGACGGCGGTGAGGTGGGGGGGGGGGGAGTACCAAAAACAGT
This sequence comes from Branchinecta lynchi, assembly GCA_023053575.1. Taxonomy (NCBI): domain Eukaryota; kingdom Metazoa; phylum Arthropoda; class Branchiopoda; order Anostraca; family Branchinectidae; genus Branchinecta; species Branchinecta lynchi. Next base: position 64 of record JAKZAP010000093.1, on the reverse strand, counting down.
GTGGCACGTCTAAGAAACGAGTGGATCCAAACTTGCACTGTAGAAAATTCAAGTGCCCTAGACG